>BLSH010518949.1:1034867-1052944 GCA_018402905.1 Glandirana rugosa | reverse complement strand
CTCGAACGTTCGGAACCTCTTCCACCTGACTTTCCCAACCTGAAAGGTTTCCTCTTTGCACCTAGTAAGAATCATAGACGTTCAGAGGATTATTTGAGTGTCTTTATAGTCCAACCCTTTCAGTCCACCTTCTCCAAGGCTTGCAAGCTCACACATTTCACATATAGACTGCAGAGGTTCAGAGTCTGTGAAAAGGACTGACATTCTACCTGAACCTATTCCAGTCCCTGAAAAAAAGACTGATCACAATGAGTTAATTGAGAACCCAAATCAACCAATGTCACATCAGGTGCCATAAATATTGGGACATTGACACAATTCTAATCACTTTGGCTCTATACACCACCACAATGGATTTGAAATGAAACAAACAAGATGTGCTTTAACTGCAGACTTTCAGCTTTAATTTGAGGGTATTTACATCCAAATCAGGTGATCGGTGTAGGAATTACAACAGTTTGTATATGTGCCTCCCACTTTTTAAGGGACCAAAAGTAATGGGACAACTGGCTGCTCAGCTGTTCCATGACCAGGTGTGTGTTATTCCCTCATTATCCCATTTACAAGGAGCAGATAAAAGGTCCAGAGTTAATTTCAAGTGTGCTATTTGCATTTGGAATCTGTTGCTGTCAACTCTCAATGTGAGATCAAAAGAGCTGTCACTATAAGTGAAGCAAGCCATCATTAGGCTGAAAAAACAAAACAAACCCATCAGAGAGATAGCAAAAAACATTAGGTGTGGCCAAATCAACTGTTTGGAACATCCTTAAAAAGAAAGAACGCACCGGTGAGCTCAGCAACACCAAAAGACCCAGAAGAGCACGGAAAACAACTGTGGTGGATGACAGAAGAATTCTTTCCCTGGTGAAGAAAACACCCTTCACAACAGTTGGCCAGATCAAGAACACTCTCCAGGAGGTAGGTGTATGTGTGTGTCAAAGTCAACAATCAAGAGAAGACTTCACCAGAGTGAATACAGAAGGTTCACCACAAGATGGAAATGATTGGTGAGCCTCAAAAACAGGAAGGCCAGATTAGAATTTGCCAAACAATATCTAAAAAAGCCTTCACAGTTCTGGAACAACATCCTATGGACAGATGAGACCAAGATCAACTTGTACCAGAGTGATGGGAAGAGAAGAGTATGGAGAAGGAAAGGAACTGCTCATGATACAAAGCATACCACCTCATCAGTGAAGCATGGTGGTGGTAGTGTCATGGCGTGGGCATGTATGGCTGCCAATGGAACTGGTTCTCTTGTATTTATTGATGATGTGATTGCTGACAAAAGCAGCAGGATGAATTCTGAAGTGTTTTGGGGAATATTATCTGCTCATATTCAGCTAAATGCTTCAGAACTCATTGGCCGGCGCTTCACAGTGCAGATGGACAATGACCCGAAGCATACTGTTTTTTAAGGGAAAGAAGTGGAATGTTATGCAATGGCCAAGTCAATCACCTGACCTGAATCCGATTGAGCATGCATTTCACTTGCTGAAGACAAAACTGAAGGGAAAATGCCCCAAGAACAAGCAGGAACTGAAGACAGTTGCAGTAGAGGCCTGGCAGAGCATCACCAGGGATGAAACCCAGCGTCTGGTGATGTCTATGCGTTCCAGACTTCAGGCTGTAATTGACTGCAAAGGATTTGCAACCAAGTATTAAAAAGTTAACCTTTCTCTGGCGAGGCAGATCCCCTAGAATAGCACTTGAGACACTCCGACTTCCGTCTCACTTAGCTGGCCTGGCCTTCCCTAATTTTTACCTATAATACTTAGCTTCTCATTTAGTATCTGTCCATGATTGGCTACACCCTAGTGACACTAATGCCTGTACTAGCACGGAGGGGGCTATTGTCTCATCTATGGAAACACTCCACAATGGATCTATAGAAATTGTGTCCCTGATAGGTTGGGGACAGCTATAATACATGTGACCCTATCACTCTTTCAGACAGTCAAAAACAAACTTGCCCAGGAATCATGGGACGCCTCACCGAACACACCTCTATGGTACAATGGCACGCTTGGGGAGTTGGAATTTATACTGGACCCTGTGAGATGGTCATCAAAGGGAGTTAAATACCTGTGTCATCTCTTTGACACACGGGGATTTAAACCCTTCCAACAACTCCAATAGGAGTTTGATCTTCCGAACTCCTATCTATTTTACTATTACCAATTAAGACATGCAATTAGGGCGCAATTTGGCACTCTAGATAATATAATCCACATGCCCCCCCTAGAACAATTGTTCACGGACCCGGCCTCCTCTAAGCTAATTTCAACCTACTATATGGCCTTAGCTGCAGACAATAATCCCAGATTCCAGAATGCCCAAACTAAATGGACTAATCTAGATATACAACTCACAGAGGAGGATTGGTCAGAATTCTCCAACACCTTCAAATCCTCGGTAATCTCCTCTAGAGACTGAGTGATCCAAATTAAAGTCTTTCACCAGTCCCATCCCACCCCTCATAGACTATATAAAATGGGCCTATCGTCTACAGACACATGCTTTAGAGGCTGCGGCCAACAAGCAGATTTTCTGCACTGTTTCTGGTCATGTCCGATTGTACAGCACTTCTGGAAAGACATTGGCTCCTTCCTCTCGACAGCCTTGGGCCTTCCTAATATGATTAACCCCAAGAATTGCCTTTTGGGAATCTTCGGGGACTTGTCACTGCCTGCCGCGACGACAAAGAGGCTCCTTCGTATCCTATTCTTTTACGCGAAGAAATCTCTCTTGTTGACGTGGAAGAGTTCACAGACATTGAATAAAAACTTGTGGTTGAAATTGGTGAACGAAGCATTACCCCTATACAAGATCACCTTTGATCTCCGAAAACGGAGTAAGGGATTTCACAAGATTTGGGGCGGGTGGCTGGTCAGCCCCCTTACACTATGTCCCGTCTTAACATAGGGAGTAACGCCACTTCTTCTACTTTAGACTAACACTGGCCCATCTGACCTGTTATAAATAACAATATGCTATGTCGTATACCTAATGGACTCAAATATGCCTACTTAATGATATACCCAAATACCATTTGTTGTAAAAATGTAACTGGGAAAGTTTTTTATTGACCATGTATAAGCCGCCAATACTTTATACTTGCTGATCGGGTATGTTGCCCGAAATACGGTTGTTGGTTTCTGTGTTTGTTTGTCTTTATAACCAATAAAATATCTTAAAAAAAAAGTATTAAAAAGTGAAAGTTTGATTTATGATTGTTAATCTGTCCCATTTACTTTTGATCCCTTAAAAAGTGGGAGGCACATATACAAATTATTGTAATTCCTACACCATTCACCTAATTTGGATGTAAATACCCTCAAATTAAAGCTGAAAGTCTGCAGTTAAAGCACATCTTGTTCATTTCATTTCAAATCCATTGTGGTGGTGTATAGAGCCAAAAAGATTAGAATTGTGTCGATGTCCCAATATTGATGGACATGACTGTATAACAAACCAAACCCACTTATTAAGTGTTTTAGCTTCAGAAAGAAACAAAATATGCAAATACATTTTAAAGAAATACCGGGTTTACTTCAAATGCTGTGCTTCCACAGAGAACCATGCTAAAGATTGCAAGTCTAATATTAAGTGCATAGAACGTGACAGTGATGGTCACATGCAAGCGCTTCATCCATTTCAAAGCAGTCCCACTCTGTCTACAGGTAATCCTCTCGAGGGAGAGCATTGTGAGGACTGCACTCACCAAACAGTGCTTTAAATTCTAGTTTTCTCCACATGTACAAATCCTATGCCAAAATATGCTTAAAAGACTGTGTACTATTCTACATGATCTGAGTAACAGTTCTCTTGCAAGATGAAAGCTTTTTGACATATTAAACATAACAGGATGTACCTTACTATATACCCTGTTTACCTGTGCTGGCATCACAGAATTTTCAGGCTGGAAAACCACTGGTCTCATAGTAGCTCCCTTGAATGGCAGCATAGAAATACCATTGCCCACTGTCATTGAGTGCAACCAAATTCCAACCAACAGAGAGGAGATCCATACTCCTACAACTGCCTCACACCACTTTCACTTGAGGGGTATAGCTGACCACATACCAGCTCTTGACAGAAACGTGGATATTCTCCTGCATCTTGGCCGAGACATCCCTACAGTACACAAAACTATAGACCTAGGCTTAGTCTTCTTGGGCAATAACTGTTTGGGTAATGTCAGAAGGTCTTCCACACTTTTTTCTTCAAAGACTTTTGTCTTACCAAATGTTTGTATTTCTTGTTTCGAACAGTGTCCACATCACTACCATGTCAAAGAAAGACTTTGCGGTAAAGGCATGCAACAGTTCTTCAAGAACAAGGCCCTTTTTTTCTGGGATGATAATGTCGGCACCATAGTGTTTGTTGTAACAAATAAAGATAATTACCTTGCAGCCACCATGGAAGACAAGTTCCTAGAACCTAGGAGTAAGGAGTTCTATCAGGACAATTCCAACAGCTGGGTGGTACCACTACCATTTTGTGCTTCAAGAAAAGAATCACCAAATAATGTTCAGCATGCAGAAACATGATTTACTCGTTTACCCCGCACCCTGAACAGAATACCTGAGATGAAAAACGCTTATATGCTGAGCCTGCACAGTCTCTCAAGGAAGGAGAGGAATATTAGTACCTACCATCCTCGCAAGCCAGATCAGATAAGGGTCGTGTCAGTAAAATGGCCATTTTCCCAGTGTCTGTGGCCATGTGTGCGTGCCTGTTTGCGTTACCGTGCGCACGTGCCCAAGACGGCCTATTTAACTGGACAGCACCCTGCAGCAGATGCTGTCCGTCCTACCACGTTCCTGTGACCTATTTAACCTGCCTGTGTTTGCTCTGAAAGACTTCCTGTTCCTGTGACCCCGGCTTCCCCTCTGGATCTGCTGCTATCTGCCTGCCTCGACCTTGGACTGTTTACGACTACTCTTCTGCCTGTGCCCTTTGTACTTCAGCTGCCCGGACATTACCGACCCAGCCTGTACCCGACTACCCGTTTGCCTGATCCCTTTGTACTTTGCTGCCAACCAGTTGCTGACCCGGACCGTACCACTATCCTTCAGCCTGCACGAGCTTCTGTGGACTCCTACCAGCTAAAGAGACTAGTCCAGCCCTCGTGCCCCCCTGTGCTCCCGAGCTCCCTGTCTGCACTACCAGGGTCTCGCGAACCAGGGCCGCAAGAGAGGTTGCCCCTGTATAAGCCAGACTCCACCGCCAGGTACGTAACAGGTCATCTTTAACTCCAGTGCTCGATATAAAAGTATTTTTTTCTCTTGAAGATGTCCTTCTCACTGGGCCTTACTGAACACCAACCTTATAAGAGTTTTGCTCTACTTTAGACAAGAACCAGTTGCTGTTATGGTCAACATTCAGAAAATGTTCCACTGTTCCATTGTTTAAGAAGACAACAGAAACTTCCTCGTGTTCCTATGGTATTGTAACAACGATGTCAGCGATGAAGTCATAGACTACTGAATGCAAGTACATTTTTCGGCAACAGCCCTTCTCCTCCTGTAGCAATTTATGGACTGAGAAAATAGCTCAAGAAGGTGAAAAAGAGTTTGCACGTGAATTTGTGGAAAGAATTTATACATTGATGACAGGCTCAAATCTTTGCCAACAGAAGAAGAAGCACTGCCAACCTCAGGCTTCACGAAAGTATTTCTAGCAGAGACAAGGTAATGAAAGCCTTTTCTTCTGATGACCAAGCCATTAGTGTAAAGGGGTTTGAGCTAGGAACTGATCTTTCCCTTAAGCAATACAGCCTCTGACTGCTTTGGAATGTCAAACAAGACACGTTCACATCTTGACTTGTGACAAGCCCTTCATGAATCGAGGAGTTTTGTCTGCCATGAATAGCATCTACGATCCTTTGGATTTCATAGCACCTTTTACTGTTAAAGGTAAGATACTTCTAAGACAGCTTATTTCTGAAAACACAGATTGGGTCGTCCCAATACCCAGAGAGCAACAGCAAAGATGGGAATCATGCAAAGAGTCTCTGAAAGCACTATAACAAATTCAGATACCGTGACCCTACATTTCTTCATCCCTAACGAATGCCACTAGAGGAGAGATCTATGTTTTCTCTGATGCTTCCATAGAAGCAATAACTGTGGCAGCCTATCCCAAAGTTATGAGTCCACGAGACAAAGTTAGTGTGGGTTTTGTCCTTGGTAAGGCCAAGTTGACCCCAAAAATAGCACATACCAGTCTAACGTTTAAACTATGTGCAGCCGTATTAGTCATTGAAATTGCTGAGCTTAAAAAATATGAAATAGACTTTGAAATAGACTGGTCTATGTGTATGTCAGTAACAGAGTAGAACACACCAGAATGTTCTCCAATCCCAATCAATGGCACTATGTGCCTACTGACCTCAACCCAGCTGAATGAGGCACCTGTGCAATACCAGCTGCTGCATTTCTGGACATTTTGTGGACATCCCTTCCTGACTTTTGGAATGATGACCCCATCACAATTCACAGTGATTCTACATTTGAATTTATTAATCCTGTGTCCGACAACTAAATCAAAGCTAATGTCATTACACTCAAAACCACTGCAAAGTCTGAATTCTCACTGCTTTGAATGCTTTTCCAAGTGGTCTTCAGGAAGGATCAGAGATACTGTCCTCCAGGCCTGTAACAGACCCAAATAGCACAGGGGGTTTTGGAGGGGACTACAGGATAGCTTCTTGCCTACTGACTATGGGCCCTGCCCTATTGTTTGGGCCCATAGTCAGTAACTCGATCAAGCTCTTACCTGATTTTGTGTGGTATATATATTCTGTGTGAGTTTATAATAAACTCCAGTTCCAGTTTGCACCTAAGCTAGTGTCGTCTAGTCCTTGGGTGCAATATTCAGCTATAATACCTGGTTCCTGGTTCCAGACTGGAGGAAGCTGTATACTGGCGGATGCACCCAAGAGGGGTGTCAAGTGGTCCGTCACAAGGCTTATCAAGGAACTGGTACTTTCTTTGTCAAGGGAGAAGGATTCATCTTCTAAACCAACAACTTGATTCAAAGGGAGGTAAGAAGGATTGGTGCATGTTGCTGCCTTCCCCTCTGAAGATATATTCATAAACTGTCTTCTGTGCCATCTTGCAGACAGCAGTAGTGACTTTCAAGTTTTACAATATGTTAATGTTTGCATTATTACTCTCTTGTTCTCCCTTTTTTCTTTTTCAGGTGTTCCTGGAATAGTCTTCACTTAATGTGTGGAATCGATTCTCAATTGTTTAAGTATCATGTTATAGATGAATTGTTGTTTGTTTGCAAGTTGTTGTATTAAAGTTTTAAACAATCTGCAAAATCACTTGGATTGAGTCATTGTCTGTCTACCAAGCTACTAGACTGTAAGTTAAAGAGGAACTTCAGTCGCTCCATACATTTTGGGGAAAAAAATACAGGCATCATCTAAAAACTGCGGTCATGTCACTTATGTACTTACATATCTTAATGCTCCATTCTGCAATGTAAACAACAGTTTGACCACATATGTCAAGGTGACCATTTTAACTGAGAGCGCCTGAAGCCAGAATCCTCAGTTTCCGGGCAATTCATGCAGTTTCTCCACCCTCAGCAATATGAATCTGCACATGCGCAGTACATAGAAAATCCACGCATGTGCAGCACAGCGGCACATAGCGAGTCCGTCCTTCGTCCATCTCCTCCCACCTCCTCCCATCCTCACCACTTTTCCCCATTCCCACCCAGACCAATTTTCAGCTTTCAGTGCTGTTGCATTTTGAATGACAATTGCGTGGTCCTGCAACATTGTACCCAAACAAAATGTTTATCATTTTTTTCACACAAATAGAGCTTTCTTTTGGTGTTATTTGATCACCTCTGTGGTTTTTATTTTTTGCACTACAAATAAAAAACACAGAAAATTATGAAAAAAAAATTTTTTTCTTTATTTCTGTCACAAAACTTTGTAAATAAGTAAGTTTTTTCTTCACTGATGGGCACTGATGAGGCTGCACTGACAGCCACTGATGAGGCAGTACTGATTGGCACTGATGAGGCGGCACCGATGAGGTGGCACTGATGGGCACTTATATGCAGCACTGATGGGCACTGATAGGTGGCACTGTAAGAAGCACTGACGAGCACTGATAGGTGGCATTGATATGCAGCACTGATGGGCACTGATAGGCAGCACTGATGGGCACTCATAGGCAGCACTGATGGGCACTCATAGGTAGCACTGGACACTGATAGATGGCACTAATGGGCACTGATAGGTGGCACTGGTCGGCACTAGTGGGCACTGTTAGGCAGCACTGATAGATGGCACTGGCAGGCAGCACTGATAATAAGTGCCACCCCTATATTACAGAGTATGCCATACCTGGTGGTCCTGGATGGCATTCCTGGTGGTCCTGGGTGGGCATCCCCCTGTGGTCCTGGGTGGGCATCCGTGGGTGACATCCCTGGTGGTCCTGGATGGGCTCCCTGGTGGTCAACAATCAGTGCAGACTCCCCCCCCCCTGCCAGGAGAGCTGCCATTCGGCTCTCTTCTACTCGCGTCTGTAGGCTCTTCCTGTTTACACTGTGAACAGCTGTGATTGGTCACCACCCAGATAACTGAACCTCCACCCGCCCGTCATTTGTCTGTAGACCAGACGGGAAGTGGTTAATGAGAGTGCCACTTTAAGCTATCTCACCACAACTGGTTATAGAGATCACGCTTAGATTGCAGAAGCATAACAGACTGCCTGTACAAAATGAAGGTAAAGGCCTTGTTTATAACTGTGTTTGGGGGCTTTTTTACTGCAGCCCCTTCCCCGGCTACTCCCCCTTAAGCTGCAAAGGCAGTGGAAGGTGGTGTTTACATGTAGCGGCAACAATGCTTTGCATCAGCATGGCACAAATTATACCTCCATCATGTTTGGCTGGCACTACCACCTGCCAAACACAACCCATTTAACTGAATAAGGCTGAATTGCAAAAGCCTTGCAACCGCATGCCATGCTCTCTTTAACATATGTAGAAGAAGTATTGGCGCTCTGCTCACATCATCTGAGAAAATGTGAGCCAATTTTCTAAAATTATCAGAATCTTAGAATAGACTGGTTTTCAAAAGAAAACGCAGTATGGAAACCAGATATAAAATTGTAGTTCTTCTTTAGGTAACATACATATGTGAACATGAATATTTAATCAACCAGACTAGGCTTCCAGCAAATCACATGCTCAGATAGAGGTCCTTGGCTTCTCTTCTTTTCATTATTTTTCTTAACCAATCAGCTATTCTCTCCAATCCCCAATTTTCTTTTTATAGCTGAAGGACGCCAGGTCACCTTTGGAAAATGAAAGGTTTTTTTTTTTTCATTTTTCCTTGTTAGTGTGAAACAACACGGTGCAGCTCTCCTTCCACAGAATGTTTCATGCAATTGGAAAACAGAGGGTGCTCAGCATTTTCTTTAAACTCAACAAATACAATTAGATAGAGAGCGTGCAGCGGATCCTAATTGAATTAATCAGAAATACATTACAGAAATGACTGTAGATAAAATCGTAGGATGGTGATGATATTACGTCGCAGGCGGAACAAAGGGGGCTTAAATTATATATTATAGCTAGAAATAAAGAAATGTTATATAATGCATGACTAACCTTACAGCTGTCAGTCCCCAAAGAACCACAAGTCTCAGCATGAACAGCATGAAACAGCATGGGTTTATTCACTGTGTACATTGATGCTGATATTACTGGCCAGCAGTGGAAAGTCAAAGGTTTTGGTGCTTACAATTTAAATCTCCAACTCTGTAGCAGAAAACTGCAAGAGTTAGGAGCTTTGGGTCTGCAGAATTGTACACCAAGGGGTCTATTAATAAAAAAAAAATGTTGGACAAATGTCACAAGCATTTGCTCATCTTTGACTAATTATGAAAGTATTTTGCTTAAAAAAGTGATTTCCCATGATTTTCAGTTCCATCTAGTGGCCATATTGTCATATTTTTTCTAGTATAGAACTTTCAGGGAAAAATACTACATTGTGGCCACTAGATGGAGCTGGCAACCATAGGATATCACTGTGTTAAGCAAAATATAGTCAGAATTTGAGAAGAACAGGGGACTGCTGGTCACAACAAATTTAAAAAAAGACCTAAAAGAGTTCCTGAGTTTTAAACTGTAGGGATGCTGAAGGCCACAGAATCATGTCACCAGAAACTGGAGTACAACCCAAATACTTTATGAATAACTTACAGTAATTGGCTGCAATGTGTCTGCTGAGAGGATTTTGTCACTTTAGCACATCTTCAGTGTTTCCTGGTCTGTATTAGCATTTTTATCAGTTTTACTGGCTGTGTGCAGCTGTTCTTTGAAATTGATGTCAAATAATACAGCAAGCTTTCTGTTTTATTGCCACACTGCCCATATGAACAGTCCAAATTTCCAGCACATTGAAAAGCTTGGACAGCCAACGTCTGGTAGCCAGCTATTAAACAGACCATAAATTAACACACGGTTGCGCTACATGGTGACATTATATCTCTGTTTATAGCCACTTGGTTTTATGTGGCACAGCGATCAGTTGTGAAATGGCTTCTCTCTCTTTTTTATAAAAACGGTGAGAAACTTTTAATGCGGCACAAAATGTATGACAAGCACTCCAGATCAAAACCCTCATAAATATTCAATGTCCTATTTTTCTTTATCTGCTGCCCTCAGATCTCATCGCATCCTGTACATCGCAACTTCAAGGACGTTCTGGAGGAGAATTATGGCTGAACTATATTGTTGTTTTATGCCACTGTATATCACGGTGTTTGGCAATGCTGCTAACCAATTAAAGTCATCAAGGAGCATGAGGATCTTCAATTTATAGTGATGGGGAAAAAACACACCTTTATACTAGGAAGCTATAGCTGCAATTAGATATTACTATGATTTTTCTTTTGTGCAATATAAAGGCATACTGCAGGGTAGCAAAATGATAAAGAATCATATCAATTATTCAAATTTCAGTGTATGTACCATACCTGGTGCCCCAGGCCAATGACATGCTAGGGGTCCTAGGGTAATATCATACTTGTTGTGTCCAGAAGTCTGGGAAGCAGAGTAGTTATAGTATTTATTAAAAAGATCAGGCATTCATAAAATAAATGAAGCCTTCCAAGTATATCATAACAGGAACGGGAACTGGAAATAAATTGTACAGAGTATAGAAAGAATTGTACATGTAAAAGCTGTAAATAGACACATCTACAGGCCACAGGTATGAATACCCCATATACAGTACCTCCATGGTACCAAAATGTCTTTTTCTTCAATGTTTTTTTTAATTACATTGCATAATAATTGGTCCACACAGCATGCCTTCTGATACTCTCTGAAGATTTTCTGGCCTCCAGTTTGGTTGTTTTCAGTAGAATAGTTGAATTTGATGAAAGACATTCTCCTGAGTTCCCGGCCTCCAGTTTGGTTGTTTTCAGTAGAAAAGAAAAATGTCTTTCATCAAATTGCCTAACTGGAAGAAGAGGACATGCACTGCTTTCACGTCCATCAGGCACTTCGTACAGTAAAAGTAAGGTTCAAGTTTACTTCTCACTCTTGGCGGATCGAAGCTTTTGGATTGTCCCTGTTTCAATAAGCTAGGTTTCTCAACTCTGACTATAGAACCTAGCTGAATATGTACTTATTTTACGCTACAATTTGTATCGTTCTCCAACCACATTTACTTTAGGCACCAAGAAGTTCTTAATGCAGTGAGAGCTGTATCATAAGTGCCACCTGCTACTGGTAGAGTATAGAAAATATGGCGTCCTTCTGCTCCCTGGCAGGGAATAAGTAATGAACTTCTAGCAGTATGTAAGTTCTTCCAAACAGCGAATATGTCATTTTCAAACATATGAATCAATCAGTAAAAGGCATTGCAGGCTCTCCAGGGTGTGAAAGGGAAGGTGCAGGCTGCTGTAGAAGAAAGAAGAGACATTGTCATTGCCAATGCCAACCTTGTTGTGTTCTGTAGTCTGGCATGCAGAGTAGTATTAGAAAGCTTTATTAACACGTTCAGGCATCCATAGAACAGGTGAAGCCTTCAGAATATATATGAACAGGACCTGGAACTAACTTACACAGAGTGTAGAAAGTATTATGCATGTAACAATTTTAAATGGTGACGTCTACAGAACAATAACACATTTTCACTTGGAAGTCCCAGAACACTAACACGTACACACAGGGATCTAAAACCCTGATAATTGACACAGGTCTCAGGACAATGATTCGCTGGCACATGGTATTCTAGAATAATGACACACTGACAAATGGGATTCTAGAACACTGACGCATGGGGGTTCTAGAACAATGACACACTGACACAACAGGTTTCAGAACATAAATACTTAGTGTACCCAGGATGCTGCCACTGAGACACGGGGATCCCAAAGCAATGACACAATGATTAGATGTGTGCAATTCATTTTTTACGAATCAAAATTCAGACAAAATTTTTGTTACTCCGTGATTTGGATGTATCGAAATGTCTGAATCACAATAGTAATGAATTTCAAGAATCCAAAATAAATTATAACAAAAACAACAAATTCATTTGTATTCATATCATTTTCATTTATTCATTCATTAATTTGTATCGTTTCGTTCGTTTGCGACTTCAGAGGGTTTTGTAAGTTCAATAAGTTGCAAGCTGCCAGCAAGTCACAATGCAAAGCTGCACTGGAAACATAAAAATTAATCCCAATCTTCCGAAATAACTTCAGAAAATACAAATAGATTCAGAACAATGAATATACAAAATTAATCCAAATGTACAAAACATAACAAATATGATGAAACAAAATGATTGACTTAACAAATGAGTCCAAAACAAAACACATTTTACACAGCTCTAATAACAACATTTGGGGGTCCCAGAACAGTGACTCACTGACATATGAGGGTTCTAGAGCATTGACACACTGACACTTAGGGGACATAACACTGAGACAACTGACACCTGTGGATCCAGGTACAGTGAGACACTGACACTTCAAGGTTCAAAATACTAAAGCTGGCCATAGATGGGTGTTTTTTTTTTGTTGATCAGCCAGTGGGATGAAAAATAAAATAAAGAAATTGGTCCATCCATACAAAGAAGATGGGTGAAGAAATCCCCAACCTGCCACTATCGTGATACGCTGATCAGCTGCAGCTACTGGTCGACAAAAGTTTTCTAACATGTCCCTTCAACAGAAGTCCATCAAACAATCAACTAATATCAAGCAGGGGCAGCCACACTGATGAGGATTTGTCCGGTCCTCGCCGATCCAGACGAATTTCCATGTGTGTATGACTAACTTAACCCCCAGTGATACTTCCACACTGAGATGCGGGGGTCCCAGGGCAATGACTCTTGGGGTCTCAGAACACACTGACACATGAATGTCCCAGGGTAATGACACATTGCCGTGTGGGGGTATCAGTCTTATCGCTGACATTTTGGTCCCTGTATCACAATCTCGTTAAACTGCAGAGCAGAAATTGCCACTGTTGCACTGTGGGTGGCTGATGAATGAAGCACTACCAAAATCCTTCAGGTGACTGTCAGCCTGTGTAACCAATCACCACCTGCCCAATTTATGGATACAGCTCGCCCGGCTCTGGCTCCTTCCCTGTGTAAATAATTGATTGGGAGCTCGGAGCAAACTTATATTTATTACTCTCGCAGATTGTATTTCAGGAGATGTCGGTGTGCATGCCATAATGCTGCAGACACAGGCTGAATCCGGGACAGACAAAATATAAATTTCTGTTCTGTAAGGTTTCACATTTATTTAGTAAAGTAATTGGATGGCCAGTAATTAATAACAACAAATAAAATGTTTACCGCAGTTAGAACATCAAAGACTGATTGCTGAATGCTTGCTGCACTTTGCGCAATTAAAGCAAACCTGTCATGAGAAAAACACTGAAGCTAACATTGCTGAATTCTTGAAAATGCTGGGTGCCTGGCTGTCTGTGGCCTCAATATTGTATGAGTCACTGGCTAGGAATTCTGACTTCACTTACTGTTGTTTTGTTACCAGGTCAATGACTCAGCCAAGTGACTAGCAATTTCAGAAAAAAGTCAGCATATGCCAGCTTATGTAATTTTTTTCATGACTGGTTAGCTTTCATATACTGCAGTAATGTGTTATGTTTCTGCTTACCAGTCATTAGATATGTGGCTGCATTACTTTTCCTTATTTAAATACATTTTCTGCAAGTACAGAATAATACTTATAATTTTCATGTTCTGATAAGGTCACTGTATGACGAAACGCGTAAGCCGGGACCTAACGCATCCTGCAAGCACGCTGAATGCCATGGCCATTTTAGAATTTGATTGAGATGCGCATTTCAAGCCGTGTTCAGCCGTAAGCATTTTTTGTTTAACCGCTTCCCGACCACCTGCCACAGTTATACTGCGGCAAGGTGGCTGGATAGCGTGAATCACTGTCATTGTGCATTGGGCCGTGCATCTAGCAGCCACGCGCGGCGGACTCGATGACCGGCAGCGACCCGCGGTTGCAGTATACAGAGGCAGAACGGGGATCTGTCTATATTAACATGGCGGATCCCCATTCTGATTATACTGTATATATAAATGGTGCGCTATTCCTATGTAAACAATGTGACTAAAATAAATGATACTTACAATGTAACAAATAAAGCCACTAGTGCACAAACAACTAATGATCAAACTAGGTGGAGGGATTCAAACAAAAGCCCCACAGAAAATGAATAGATAATGATTTCAACAAACGCTATTCAGAAAAGGTGAGGTTCTGTGCAAACATATGATGTGGGAAATAAAGTGACTAGTGCACAAAAAGTTAATGATCAAATGTATAAAGGATTCAAAAACCTCTGAACAATATTCCAAAAATAAATATATTATAACTGCGAAGCAGTCATATAAAGTTCTTATTCATGGATATAATCGCTCTAACCAACACATGAGGAAAAAATCTTGCATTCAGCTTCCTGTATTGATCTCCCCAGTGAATAGAAACTACCAGGTATTGCATAGTGTCTATAAATGATAACTTCAAAAACATCAACAAAATTTCCAGTGTTCTGTAATATGATGTTCCATCTGGTAAAGATGGCCTCTTACCGGATAAGATGGACCCCACTATAGGGGTCAAATTTACCTTATCAATGCAAATGATTGGCTGGATGTTAATTCCTTAGCTGTTCTGTATTCCTGGAAGGTTTTTAGACTCAGGTGATTACAAAGACCACAGCTCCAGATTCCTTCCCTGGATATTTCAGCCTGCCTGTATTGCAGTGATTAACAGCTTGAACACTTCAGGTGTGATTTTATTTTGTATAGATCCATTAAAATCTTAGATAGAACTCCATGGATTGGAAATTCATGTATAGACAAGGAAAAAGAAGCGTCATAATGTAAAACTGCAAAAATGTAATAAAAAGTTTTTAAAAAAGTTACACTTACAAGAAGGCTAGAAAATTCAGGCATGAAATTATTCATCTGGCAACGATGTCATTCAACCAGTGAGATGGCATTGCTGAGATTCTCCTGTCCGACATGGTTCTACATAACTGTCGTCAACTGGGAATGGAGGATGAATTCTGAAAGGGGACACGACAGAGATCTTCTGTTCCCAGTGATCAGGAACAGCGATCTCTGCCATGTCCCTGGCAGCCCACCCCCCCTACAGTGAAAACACACTGAGGGAACACAGTTAATCCCTTGATCACCACCTAGTGTTAACCCCTTCCCATGCCAGTGTCATTTATACATTGATTAGTGCATTTTTATAGCACTGATTAATGTAATAATGTCACTGGTCCACAAAAAGTGTAATTTGGGGTCAGATTTGTCCGCCGCAATGTCGCAGTCCTGCTAAAAATCGCAGATCGCCGCCATTACCAGTAAAAACAATAAAAAAAAATAAAAGTCCCTAAATCTATCCCATAGATTGTAGACGTGATAACTTTTGGGCAAACCAATCAATATATGCCTATTGTAATTTTTTTTTTACCAAGAATATGTAGAAGAATACATATCGGTCTAAACTGATGAATACATTTGTTTTCTATATATATTTTTTGGATATGTATTGTAGCAGAAAGTAAAAAAAAATGTTTTTTTTTTTTCAAAATTGTCACTCTTTTTTTGTTTATAGCCCAAAAAATAATAACCACAGAGGTGATCAAATACCACCAAAAGAAAGCTCTATTTGTGGGAAATAAAGGACGTCAATTCTGTTTAGGTACAGTGACGCACATCAGTTAAAGCAGTGCAGTGCCGTATCGCAAACAATGACCTGGTCAGGAAGTGGGTAAATCCTTCCAGGTAGTTAATAAAGGGACCTTTTAGTTTTAAACAATACTGCACTATGGTAGCCTTTATTTTTATGCCTTTGCCAGGTCATTGACAGGCAACTTGGAGGAGGCTACCTATTTAGTTGCCAACCGCTATTGGATGGTTTATGATTGTCTGCTATAAACAGTTTTTATTCCTTTATCTGGAGTTGTCCATGAGATGTGGGATCAATTCCTCGGGCAGAGGCTCATTCTTTGATCATTACAAGGCGTGATTGACCATTCTATAATATGAAGGACCACTTCCTCTGGTTAGGAGATTTGCCTATATCACAGCAATGCCATGTGGATCTTTTTCATCACACTGAAGCTGGTGCGGGGTGTCTACTCTCTGACATTTAGGTTATGTAGACTTACATGTATTTAGTATTAAGTGCCGCATATCACCAGTTATACAGAATAATACTTGTTGATCCAGTGTCCTGGTAACTTCCAGGATACTTGAATGAAATCACAAACATATTATCAGCTTTAGATACTCTTTAAAGCCGATCTCTGAAATACATAAAAATCTTCCCCTGCAGTGGGGCTATACCCACACTGCAAGCCATTGGTGGCCCGTAATGCAGGGCACACGGGCGCCGCCCCATCCATGCATCTGGCCCCCTAATCTACATGCAGGGCGCCAGACGCATGGATTCCAATGTTTTTTTTTTTTTTAAAGCACGTGATTAGAGTCTGAGGCTCTAATAGGCTTTTTCTTGAATCAGACTTGCTGAGATAATCAGCTAATAAGGAGGGACCAAACACAGCAGCACAAATAAAATTTCTGCATGTGCAAATAGTAGTTAGGGAACTTTCACATGAGCAGCAGTGACTACAGCCTTCTGAAAAGTGATCTGTGGTGGATTGATTTTCAGTGGGCAGTATAGTAGCGGCTGCCAGGTGTTAAGGAGGTAATTCAGTCACCTCCTGAATGCCTTTTTTTTTTAAATTACAAGGCGGATTTTGTATTAAAGTACTGCACTGCAACAATGACAAAAATGTTTGATAGTTGTGGCACTCTTCAATTGGCTTTAATGGGCTTGTTTGACAGGCAATGCCACCCATCAAACTCTGCCAGCTGATGGTAGAATTTAGGTGAGCAGTTGAGGGACAGTAAAAAACGCTGCTCAATCGCCTGTTTTAACTACCCCCTTTTCACCTGCGTGAAAGAGCCCTTAGAGGTACAGGGATCACATTTTGCACGGTTATTGTACTTTTAGAGATGTTTGTGGATCACCTGTGTGAAGGGACAACATCTGTCACAGCGCAAACATTCATCCAGAATTGAAAGGAATGGATGGTACTGCGCAGCCTATTTCTGTAGGTGTCAATATATAGTGATCTTATACGTTATTCTGATGTAAAAATATACGTGTATGATGTAAAAATATATACAATGATGAGGATAACGCATGTAAAGGAAAGTTAAGACCTACTTACAAACGCGACACTGTCTACAACAGGGAAGTGTGTCCACTAGGTGTTTGTAGAGATTTTCATGTTATTGGCACGTTTTACACTAGGGACATGGAGATTCCCGAGAAAGTGCGTCCACTTTTCCCCCATCAATTTTGTCCGCTAACTCGTCGCAAAAAATGACAGGGAGTTGACGAGTGGATTTAAGATGGTAGTCGACCGTCTCAAACTACCCACCGTAACGGACAGTTTGTTCGGGTAATTTCGGTTAACTTCTCACGGTGTTGATAGTTTGTAAAAACAGTAACAAC
>BLSH010518949.1:1022580-1034520 GCA_018402905.1 Glandirana rugosa | reverse complement strand
AAACCATGATGCGCACATGATCTTAACTAACAAGGTGAGAGTTCTGTGAGCACTTACTCGATCGGAGCACTCACTGAAGGAATCCTCTTGGGGTGAACACCCCCCTGCAAAAGAGATTCGCTGCACTCAAATGAAGCACCAATGATTTTATATGAACACTTGGAACACGAATCACAGTTATCACTATCACTGCAGTTTTAATTAGGACTTTTTAAGAGTGAAACTATTTGCTGAATTTCAATGTATTACAATTACTGTTTTATATCTTCACTGTCACTTTTAATCACTGGATTATATCGCTGCCATTTTTAATGTTTTAGGCTTTATATAGCCAATGCTTTTATAAGATTGTACCCACTGCATTTTTATTGAAGGATTTATTGTATATTGCACTTTATATCGTCTATTTATACCTATATATTTTTACATGCGTTATCCTCACCATTGTATATATTTTTACATCATACACGTATATTTTTACATCAGAATAACGTATGAGATCACTATATATTGACACCTACAGAAATAGGCTGCGCAGTACCATCCATTCCTTTCAATTACATTGCTTATATTGTCATATAGCTAGGTACAGCAGCAACTTAGTCCACTTGCACCACTCCTATCATAGTAGCGCGTGGATACCCCTACCATACTCATCCTGAATTACATCCGCCATTGTTCAATTGCCAGAGGCAATGCTAGTTCCAGGGCAGAGTGTTGCTCTGCAGTATCTGGCTTAGTCACTTTCCTGCCCGGGAACTGGCCCTGTTTCCAGGAGTTCAAGAATTCTCTTTGATGGGTAACTTTCGTCATGTTGGATTCATAGTAATACAGCCATTTTGGGTTCTGATTTGCTGAGATGGGACAAAAGAATACCATATAGTCTGAGTCATACTTCTATCATTTCAGATACTCTACAAAATATACAACTCCTATGAATGAAACACAATCTATGAATGGGGGGGATGGACCTATCAATTATCCACTCATTCTCCATTCATAGATCACCCCAGCTAGGCTGATGAGAGCCTGTGACAGTCTCTTAGTTGTATGAAGCCCAACCACACTGGAAGATTACAGTGGCAGAGGTGGGGGGCCTCAGAAGAGGAACGTAGCACCCCGCCCTAAAATAGGGCTACAGGTAAATTTAGTTATGCTGGGTGGTAGCCAGCCTGGCTAATTTGTAGTGTTTAGTGGTCAAATGGCTTCTGTCCTAATTCTGTTTAGCTGTGCTTTCTCCCTTTTATCAGTAGGTGGTGCTGTTGCCTCTGACATTAGTATGATGAGCTACAGTGAGTTCAGGTTATGAATAAACATACCTTTCTCAGCCAATCAGACTGACGGCTTTGCATGCTCGGAAAAGCTATTTATTTGGAAGAAGGCAGGTGATCATAGTCTTCCCACCCTGGGCTGCGGCCTGGGTGGATGTGTATCAAATAGCACCTGCTGGGTAGGTCTGTAGCCTGAGGCTTAGCCATGTGCAACAGGTTCTGCATAGGAGAGCCTGCTCAATACCTGGAAAGAATTCAGAGAGGGATAGAGTTCTAAGGAAGCACCAGAGGGGACTCTTCATGAGCTGGAGGCTATGAAGTGGCTGGGAGGACTTCAAGAGAGAACTCATCCAAGGGAATCTGTGTATGATGCTGTGAGTAAAGTTCAGTTACTAGATGAGACAGCCTATCCTACAAAGCACAGATGTGCTGGTTCAACTTAAAGGCTTTTTTCCTGTACTGCTGTCTGCCTTATCTCACCACTTTTGTCTAAGGAGTCGCCTATTTGCTAATTGTTACTAAGGGTGTCCTGTGCCCTATCCCAAGTCCAATGCAATATTCCCTACGCACAACTTCGTGGAAATGGCTGCAGTGTTGCTGGGTGCTGAAATGACGACAGGCTGGAAACCAACGACAAGTTGAATAGAGGGATGTCACCAGCACACCAAGGATTCCTCAAAAGGGTCCACAGCTTTATTTCATAGTACAAAATGGCAATGGCACTTGCCTGATGGAGGGGCCCTGCGGGGCTCCGAAACTTTGCCATTTTGTACTGTATGACCATGTGAAATAAAGCTGTGGACCCTTTTGAAGAATCCTTGGTGTGCTGGTGACATCCCTCTATTCCACTGTGTCCTAACCCCTCTTACCCATATTTTTCCTGTTGTGAGAAATAAACTTTTTGTTTAAGCACAAAAGTGACTGGCGCACAACTTCTTTCTTGTTCACCACCCACCATGCCCAGTACCCTGCACCCTGAGGAAGTATGTCAGCCCTCCCTACCTCTGGTAGTCACCATCAGGCTCCCGGAAAATTGGGGTAGGCGCTACAGGAAGATTTCATCTGAAGATTTCATCTAAAGGAGGACAAAGCAGCAAAAGGGACACATCTTACTAAAGTAAGTAATGTCCCTTGTGTTCATTTTTTATTTTTAGCTACACAAAGGCTTTAATTGTTTCAGATCAGTGACTTAGAAAACACTGGAGACATTGGATGAGAACAGTAGCCAAGCAGCTAGAATTTTCAGAGGGAGAAAAGAATAAGGGCAATCTCCATTTTTTTTTTTCCCACTAAAAACGTTTTTCTAGCCCAACTCCAGTAATTTTAATTTTGTTTGAGAGTTAGAATATTTGCCAAACTTTTTTTTTTGTCTGTGTCCCCATCACCAGATCTCTGATGGGGAGAGAGCCTGTAAAAGAAAGGCATCTATTTAGTGGAGTGTAAAGGAATTAGAACATTTGTCAAGTCTTCCTGTCCTGGTGACAGTTTCAGCCTCTCACTTCCTGTCCCAATGTCCCTGGGACAGGAAGTGAGGGAAGATATATCCTGTATGGACTTGGCCGAGGTTCCAAGTGCCAGAGCAAATCTCTCCATTTTAAACTAATATAAATAGTTTGGACTAGAATTGCGTACATGAGGCATTTGTTTTCGCATCTGCTTCCACCCCGAGCTGTGTGCAGGCAGCGTATGAAGGTGGAAACAGAGGCAGTGGTGGCATAGACACAGCCATATGTCAAAAACTGACCGGTATGCAGGAGCAGCTGTACGGCCCTGAATGTAGGCAGTGTACCTGTGCCCATCTGAATGATGCCTTAGTCCTGCTTTATCAGGTTTGAGCTTACATACTTCTTAACTTTCTGGGGTGAGAAATACTTTACCACAAAGTATGTAGACTATGGGCACACCTCTGCCAAGCCCCAGTTATGTATGCTATGAATTAATGAGCCAAAAAATTATTGATTAAACTTCCAAGTGTTTTTTTCACCAATACTTGTACTTTGCACTGATTTTCCAAAATTACAAATACAGTACATTGAGAAGTTGAATGAAAGTTGTGGATTTGAATAAGACCTCCTTCACATGAGTGATTAGGGGAATATACCTGATTCCAGAGGCTAGAATCCAGATTCTTGTGGCTGGGATCACGGGTGTATGTAAACAGTGGCAGGCGCTCACCCTGTACAAAGTAATGACAAGATGACAATGACTGTGACTGTCCTAGAGTAAACACAACTGTAGGGTTACCTGTGGTTTGGGAAGAATACCCGAGCCTGGATATATGGAGGTGGTGGTAAAGTGTTCCTATGTTTGTTAAAATGTTCTGTAGTGCTACCCCATAAAGGCCACTGAATTTTCTTTTTAACAGAAGGAATGATTATTGAAGTAAAAACAGCAGTAAATATCATCAGGTATACCTAAGAAGAAGTGCATCGTCCTGTAGCACAGTATTATAGTATCTTACATGTAGATAGAGGAAACCACATAACATTGTGGAACAAGGAGTATCACATACACCAGATTTATTTACACAGTGATCTGAGGGGCTTGGCTGAACCCAATACTTTTCAGAGGTGAGAAAAAACAAAGCATGGTGTAATACCAAAACAGGAGGAGCAAGGGCCACTGGATTTAACTGGTTCTTTCGCCGACGGCGACAGAGGCCACCAGTCATCCAAGCAACAGTCCATTTACTCTGGCTCCAGTATCCAGTTGCAGCCAAATCCACCCTCACCACCAGAGGCTTTGGTGAATACCTACTGGCTCTTAGACTCCGCTCCCTGGGGAAACCAGTGCACAAGCTCCCTGTGTTTCAGTGTCCATGCTCCAGGGGCCCCTCTTCCCGTACCAGCCAGAACTCATTAGCAGCAGTCAGCTATAGGTCCACAACCTTAGCAGTGCACTTCGCAACCCTCGGTGCGATTCGCACCCCAGCGGTGCGCACCTGTCACCTGACCCCAGCCACCATCTAGGCACACCTCCCCAGGGATTGGCTAGGCCCTGATCAATATCCAGACTGGTCATTTAAATTCTCTTTCCCTAAGTTTTAGAAACTTCTTCTAGAGAGGGGAGGAAGCAATCAAACTCCTATCCTGTGAAACAGACCAAAACAATCTCTGCTCCTTGATTACAGAAGGAGCAAAAAAATGACATTTACCTAGCAATCTAACTAAGAGGATGCTATATCTGTTTTGTTTTTAAGTTGGTTGAATTCCTGTATGCCCATTATTGTTTTGCTGTATTGCTCTGCTGAGGTGGTACTCCCTAAAAGGTAAGGCTTAACAGTGCTGACCAGGTTTTCCCAACATTTTGGGGAAGTAACACCACTGTTTAGGTGTGCAGCATTTAAGGACCGGTACCATAGTGCCTGTACCAGTCTCCATCAATACAGCATTCCATGTCACTGCAAGTGACAGGTCCAACTGGTGCTACTGGATGAAGGAAACACACTTCACTATAACTACATGGTGGTTCTCTCTCCGAGGTACCTTATGGTACCTCATGCATCTGACATCTCCAATGACTCCCAGCTAAGTCTCAAGGCACTCTGTGCTGCAAGGATGGTCCCAGTATGTAGGGAGCTGTTGCTATTGAAGGGGCTGAGCATTTACTATGAGAGTAGCCCTCATCCTTGCCTGTCACCTGTTCCCTGGCTGGTTGCATTAAGCAAATTATACAAATACGGTTATCCCTAGCAATGGCAACACAGCCTATACTAGACAGCATTCTATATGCTGGACTCAATGTACTGTATCTTCTCTAACTCTGTAGTCCCCTGATGTAAGCCCTGTTCTTTTGATACACTGTGCATGCACCCCTTTAAGACACTGCAGACCAGGCAAAGTAGTTGAACAGATAAAGATCTTTTACTGATGTAGATTGCAAATAGTAACAGTTCTCAAAAGAGATCTTCACAAAGTTCCTGTACAAAGCTCTTTAGTGTCCCATAAATTGACTGTACCATAGGCAAATGGCAAAGTCCATTAGTAATCCCTTTAAGGCAAAAATTTAGGCAATAACTCCACAAGAGGTAGTGCAAGTCCTTTAGAGTCCATGATTTGGCAATATTCCACAAAGGCAAGAAAGTCCATCTCTGGCACTTGTAAGTCCATGAGGGTCTCCGGGTTCCAGCACCCATTGGGAACCCTGACTGGGCTCCCATCACCCCCCACAGGGGTGATCCACTTCAGAAGAGTAACAGCTACCTTTTGGCAGTATTTTGTCAGGAACCTCTCCACAGGGCATGTTGTCAGCTCTTTCCATATGGTATGACCTGCAGGGAGTGGTGACCTTGAAAAGTGTGGTAAAACATTAACCCTTCCAGCTCAGTCGACCCCAGCTCAGCAGGTCAACCTGAGGACACAGTACAACATCAAGACATTAGCTGACCTAATTAACCTGAAGCATGAACACAGACAGGAAAAATACATTAACCCTTTGGAGGCACCTGCCTACACAGGGAGAAAGGGGTTTGGCTCCAAAATAAGGACATGAAAGACAGTTAGGAGCCATGGCTCTGCCCTACAGTCCTGCTGCTAAAGTTTTGGATGTTTTAGATAAATAGTGCTTTTAATTTATACTGATCTAATACTAAATGGGGAATGTATGCACAAAAACAAGAGAGCCTGGAGGATTTGGGTGCAGAAGACAGACAGTCGGGAGCAGCACTGTAATGACATGCTTTGCCTTCTAAGTGTCAGTCTGTGGGTGCCATTTAAACCCTGTTTGACTCAGTGCTGCTTCTTTGCCTTTAATTATAGAGATGACGTGTTGCAGATGAGATGTAAACAGCTTTTGCTCAATCTTCGCTCACAAATCTTCATCTGTGAAGAAGTCTACCTATAATTAACACATCCGTAGTTTAATCTGAATGTCATTAAGAAGCCAAAGGCTTGGGAATTTCTCTGATTAGGGTGGATTTATGCGCTGGCAGCTCCGGCATCTGCTTCACATGCACTCTGCCGTTTAATAATAATGACCCAAATGAGTGTAAATGCAGACCAGCACCACAAAAATCCCCATTTTTTTTCTTTATAAAAACTCAATTTCGGTAGGATGGGAACATGTCAGGGCCCCGGTGGGGGGGAGTGCCCTGCATCTAAACACCAGGCCTTTTTCTTCTCTGAGCGCAATTAAATGGAAAGCAATCACTTGCATAGTTTATGTCTCGTGTGTAAAGAGCAAAAAGTCAATATTTATCAGGCGCTGTGGACACCAGCGGAATATTAACACTCATCACAGTTATGTAGATTCACTTTTGTGGTCACTTTGCTGAGTACGGTTTCAGATGGTTTTATTAATGTATGAGCAGCGCCGCCGCCAAATACTCGATGGAAAGATGGCGCTAAGTGTAACATCTAACAAAAGACAGAGAATTGGCTGAGATTAAAGGAAATCTATGATGAGCGGGATATGGTCTACCTTGCTAAGCTTGCCTGTTATTTGATGTACTTGGTTTGTTCATTCAAATCTCAATGGTTGCGGCAATTCCCATCATCTGAATGGCCTGGAATCTGTGAAAATTTAACCTGTGTGTTCCCTGATTCCAACTGCGCCCACTGCTCTTTCCAGGAGGCACAGAGGAATATCCAAAGTCTAAAGCACCACCCAGAAACATTGTAGAAGAACTGCTGAATCCGAATGCTGGCACCTCATAAAGAGTCTTGAAAAATCAGAACTTTGGTGTCTTCTCTGTAAAGTGGATCTGGCATCACATACTGTATATGTTTTTATATTGTTAGTATGTATAGCCCAAACCTTTCTTTTTCTGGATATTCTGTTTTTCTGTTGGGGATAAGAAATGGGTCCAAAGTGAAGACAGTAGCCTGTGTTTTCCTTACCTAGGTGCTGATTCAAGTCATTGAAGAAAAATATTCTTTAAAGGGCTCCAATGATAGCTGGCAGTGGAAACATCTTAAGGACTGCCCCAGTCACGTAACCTGCCTGCAAATTCCCCTTTGTCTCCCTATACCCAGCCTTGACATCTTAAATATTGACAGTGCTTACCAGACGGTCTTAGGCCTAGCAAAGCCGCCATTAGTGCACTCTGGCAGTTTAGCTCTGGTGGTTTATAGATTCAGTCTTATTACTGCACTTCAGGTGGCATTGTTACGGTTTATGGTGTTCTGGATGGCAAATGTCATTCTTTGCCTTGTCCTTATTGCTAATTACTCTGTATACTAAAGTGCATTGTTACCAATGTTTGCATTTACTATTGATTTGTTTCTTGCGTTCTTTGAAATAGCATTATTGCTGGTTACTGGATGTTACTATCAGTGATTTATTTTGATACTGTGTGTTTGTGTACTCAGCCTGCTATGTCAGAGGGGCTGAGGTCTCTGTTTCAGGCCAGGAGGCCAGGAACAAAGGACAAGGGCCGGCTCTACCACTAGGCGGAGTAGGCGGCCGCCTAGGGCGCACTGCTGCCTAGGGCGCCTGGCCACTGTTGATTGTCACTGGCTGCTCTGCGTTGATTCATGTAAAAACTGATACTGTCTGACTGAGATAATGAGATTGTATTATCACATGTCATTTGCAAATGTATAAAGAAATAGTGACTGATCTGCCAAATACCCCCCTCCTCCCCCACCCCCATGAGGCTGTATTTGATGGGCACAGGTGAAGCTGTATTTGATGGGCACAGGTGAAGCTATATTTGATGGGCACAGGCAAGGCTGTATTGATTGGCGCTGGTGAAGCTGTATTTGATGGGCACAGGTGAGGCTGTATTGATTGGCGCTGGTGAAGCTGTATTTGATGGGCGCTGATGAGGCTGCATTTGATTGACGCTGATCAGGCTGGGCAGGGAAAAAGGAGTGGAGTCAGGGGTGGAGCTGGGGGGGGCAGGGGCAAAATGAGGTTTCGCCTAGGGTGTCAAAAATCCTTGCACCAGCCCTACAAAGGACCCATGTTAACCAGTGGCTCCTGGGGGGGTGGTTAACCGCTACACAATAGTGTAAAATTGTCCAGTAGCAGGACAGTTTAATTTAGGGATCAATTAAAACATACAACAGACAAAGAGTACAAGCAGATGTCTTACTACAAGATTTAAGACACTGCCGAGGATACAGCACTGTAAAATTGACAAGAAGCAGGACAGATTTATTTACGGTAACTGGCCTAACCGGTATGTACCTAACTATTATTTTTTGGGGATACAGAGGTGTGGTGCATGTAAGTGATATAATGCAAGGTGGTTTAGGTACACACAGTTTTTGCGTTTAGGCCTAATTCACACCTATGCATTTTTAGAGGTTTTTGCAGATTTGCACTACAGTCCATTTAACATGGTTTCCTATGGAACACGTTCTGTAGTGCAAATCTGCAAAAACCACTAATAATGCATAGGTGTGAGTCAGGCCTAACTGAGAATAATTTCCACTTTTGCAGTTTGTCCCTATGCTTTACCTACAACAGACTCCAATTCATGGACACTATGGCTGATCTGTGCCTCCTTTCCATAGTAAGGGGAATGGCTTAACCAAAAGCCCCCTTAGTGGCCCTTCTAAGCTTTCCAGTCATAGTTCAAAGGTCATGTGTAGATCCCATCATAGCAAAAACAGCATGTCAAAAAAAAAGATTCAGATGAAGTATTTGCTGAAGTCCCACATCCAAATAAAAAATACAAATGTATTGAGGGCACGGTGGTCCTTTTTATAAAAGTGGTTTCAAACCTCTAAAATGAAAAATGAACAAAGCATATCTTTCTAAACTGTGTACTTGCCTTTATCCAAAGCATCTAGTGTGACTTCTGTCAATAAAAATAAGAAAGAAGGGGCCGCCATCTAAGTGTAGTGTTCTTCGTCTGGTTTGACAAAGGAGCAGAGCTGTTCCCAAACAAATAAGAAAGAAGGGGCCGCCATCTAAGTGTAGTGTTCTTCGTCTGGTTTGACAAAGGAGCGGAGCTGTTCCCAAACATGTTACCATTCACTATGTGATGCATCACGGCTCGACATCCCTCAAGCCACAGGTCCCATGCCGGTTTTTTTCCAGCTTGGTTATGGCTCCAGGCTGTAGCTCTCCTCGCCTGTCAGCCCGCCTGGCAGCAGTCTCCTAGGACATATTTATTCAAGCTCCTCCGGGAATTGAAGACACTCTCCTGCCTACTGGTTTGCCCAGTGAAGTTGTCACAATGACACTCACCCACTCTCCTGCTCACCACAGTGGTGATCACTGACAGGTCCATTCACAACTCCTGGACCTTTGTCAGCTGTCAACAGCCAGCTATAAGAAGACTGACCATCTGCCTATATTCCTCTACCTCTGTGAGTGCAATCTTTTTATCATTATTTATGTGTTTTAAAAAAAATAGATATACTTTGATGGCGGCACCTTCTTTCTTATTTTTATTTACAGTTTACAGAGGCATCCAATATCCTCACTGAAGAAGAGCTGCAGACATCTATCTAGTGGATTCCTTTTAACAGTATTATCCCACACATTGACATTATGGCATTAGTGGGTTACACACCCACTCTCTGTTTGCGTTAATGGGTCTTTTCTTTTCTTCAGTGTGACTTCTGTCTCCATGAGGCATTATTTCTGCCACTGACACCAACAGTAGGGCACTATTCCTTCCACTGACACCAACAGTTGGGCACTATTCCTTCCACTGACACCAACAATGGAGCACTGTTCCTCCCACCAACACAAACGATGGAGCATCCCACTGACCCTAACTATATCTGCCCTAATACCAAAGATGGGGCATTGTTTACTCCCAATGGGCACAGTCTGGCCCCCCTAAAATCTGAAGGACAGTAGATTGATAATTTGATTAGAAAGTTTGGAGTTCCCTGCCCTAGACTGATCATTGAGCCAGAAGAAAAACTGTTGCTGTGTGCCTGGCTGCTATTGCACTAATCTGGGAAAGGAACCTGGGACAAATCAGTGGGCCATTTTGGGGGTAAGCACTGCAGTAACATGTAGGCTGAGAGGGCAAGAATTACAGCTTCCACCAGTGCCTTCCCACAAGGTGTATACTGTTTTATTAACAATGTCCTTTTTAAAAGCAAGCCTGTCACTTGGAAGATTGTGTTTAACCACTTAACAACCCCACTATAGACAAAAGACGTTTACAGGGCGGTTGCTTAATTCTGGGAGGACGTCTATTGACGTCCTCCCAGAATCGCGATTCCCGCCCCCTGGGGCGCGCACATCCATGCTCACCCACCCAGCCGTGCTCACCCACCCAGCCGTGCTGAGGTAAAACCAAACCTGGGAACCTATTTAATTTCATAAACATTTACCAAGAAAATTGTATCAAATGTGGTGGCCAAGGGATCACTAAGTGTCAGATATAACCATGTATATATCAAAATTACAGCAACTTAATTTTGAAGGACTTGGTTTAAAATTTGCAACCATTGCCATAATCATGATTAAGTCTAATTGAGTGGACATATAATTACTTTTTCCATAATAAATGACACGATTAGCTTCAATTCAAACAGTCATTCATATAGAAAAATGTACTTCAACTCAAACACCAGTTGTCACCCGTTCTCTTCCTGTACTGTGCACATCCTGTGGATTCTGTTCTTTTTTCGTCTTTAGTTCTTGGACATCAAACCATATCAGACAGGAGGATTGATGCTGTTTAGCACTATCTAGGAACTAAACAAAATGAAAAGTCTTAGTGTATTATTATTACATTTCCCACCTAGAAATAAACAAATGGTTAGCACAAAACACATATTCAAAACACTTTCCAGATAAAACATATGGCCATGTTGTTTAATGAGAGTGCACTCTTTTCTACCCATGTTAAACTGACTCATTAATTACGGTAATTAATCACCACGTGGATTTTCATTAAAGGATGTCCATCAAAAGTTGTCAATAATTCACCATGGTTAACATATAACATTTACAGTGTGTTCGTCACATTGTGCATAAATATTATACATCACCAAATCCATATTGATTTTTCTATTTCAACCTCTTCCCATGCAAATCTTGGAAACTTCTAGGAATCTGGTCATTTCTGTATTAACAAAAAACGTATAAAACAATCATTAGTGTTGTATTCTAAAGTATCACACTTCATTACAATCACCAATCAAGAAAATACATACATAGACATACACCTCCAGTGATCATTCACTATTGTCCTATTGTATACTATTTTGTTCAAATGACTGGCAGAAAAAGGTACAGCTAGGTTTTTTCAGTTTGATGGAGCCTTCTCCCTTTCCACGCCCAGTAGGCTGGAATGGAGAACTAAACATTTTAATAATTATAATCATGGCTACCTTTGTAGGAATGTCGGCCGCAATCAGCCTTTTCTTTGTTTAAACTCAATCCTAGAGTTACAAAGCTAAAAACTAACCATTTCAACTAGGATTGTATTTTTAATTAAACATTTCCCTTGGTCTTATATATTACCCACATTTAAACAATATATTTAACAGTATATTGCTTATTTCTTAGATGTTCAGAACTTTCCTGCTTCACAGACATGCACAATCTTTTAAGGGGGAAGGGGGTTAAGGGGGATGCTGCAGTCTTTCTCTTTCTCTCTTCTCTCTTTACACAGTCACAAACATGTAAAGAGGGAGGGGGAGGAATTCCTGCAGACTGTAGGCATTTCTCACTTTTCTCATTTACAACTTTACAGCACTTTTTCTTTTACGGATGTCAGACGTCCTTAAGGAGGGGGAGGGAGAAATGT
>BLSH010518949.1:976318-1000501 GCA_018402905.1 Glandirana rugosa | reverse complement strand
TATTTTTTTACATCGGTTTTGGCCGATTTATATTCTTCCTCATATTTTTGGTAAAAAAAAATCACAATCAGCATTTATTGATTGGTTTGTGCAAAAGTTGCCGCATTTACGGATGATGAGAATTCATTTCTGGGTTTTTTTTTGTTTTTGTTTTTACTAGTAATGGCGGCGATCTGCGGTTTTTAGCGGGACTGCGATATTGCAGCAGACATGTCGGACCATTTTGACACTTTTTGAGACCACTGGCATTTATACAGCGATCAGTGCTATAAAAATGCACTGATTACTGTGTAAATGCCATGGGCAGTGAAGGGGTTAATCTGCAGGGGGAGCGTGTTCTAACTGTGTGGGGACTGCCCTGGCTGGGGGAAGATGAGGTGATCATGGCTTCCATATACAGGAAGCCTGTGATCACAGCCATTCTCCCTCTAACAGAATGGAGATCCGTGTTTACTTACACGGACCTCCGTTCTTTCACTGTGGGGGGGGGCATCGCGGGTAGCCGGTGGTGATCGAGTCCGCCCTACCTGCTCCCTGGCCCCCCCAACACAGTGAGCATGCAAGCGCGCCTCCGGTGGCGCGCGCTCACAGTGAGAGATATCGCAGCCGCCATCATATGACGGTGGTTTGTGATATCGAGCCACTTTGCCGCCGTCAGACGCCGGTCGGTAAGTGGTTAAAGGAATGGATAACCCAATCCTTTTTCTAAAAAAGGGTGGGTCCACAGCAGCCATATTGTCAGTATATGTTGGAGCTTTTTGGGAAACCTGAAAACTCGGTGTATGGTGAGATCTTACTTTTATTTTATTTTGTTTTGTGTAATTTATGTATTTTGTTTTTATTTATTTATTTTTTTTGATTGGTATGTGTATCCCATGGCAGTGCCTGGCCTTCCATGCCTTTTGCTTGACAATAGGTTGCGTATTAGCTCTTCAAATGAACAGAATTAAATAATAACAATTGCCCCCCCCCCCCCAACCCCCAAAAACTTCAGTGAGATTCACTGCAAAGTTCAGGAACTTGAACGTGATTCATAAAGCTGTTTGCGAAGCGAATCCAGGCAGATTCGCTCATCACTATTCGGCAGCCAGTACAGAGCCTGGGAGCTGATCAGAAACTCTCAGACGTGTACTCTGCCAGCATTTACTGCGTCTTACATCTTTTCTATGTTGTTTGCATAAATGAAATTCAGAATTCTATCCAGAGGGCTGTCATTGCAGAATCCGATGAATTGTCTTTTATGTTTCTCTACAATGGACTCCACAGCAGATAATGCAATGTGCTATGTATGTAAATGTGCTGGTGAAATAAATCGCTCGCTGGCAGTAAATGAATTGTTTTCCTGGTGATGGAATATTTAAATAAAGTGCTGGGGATGCAGGACACTAGGAAAGTCACTCGCTGTGCTTAGTAATTCTGGAATAAATTAAAAAATAAAAGACAAAATTCTACATAATGAATGTCCTAAACCTAAACCTATGTTTCAGTGATCTCAGGAATGTACAACGATTGCACAACATTTTTGATAATTCCTTTGTCTTTCCCCTGTTCACTTGTTTTATGACCCACAATCCTCAGCTGCTGTATGGCAATGTGATAGATTTCCCTGCTAAGTTACAATTCATTTTTGTACTGTAAATAGCAGGACAAAGTGCTGACGATAACCCTGGATCTGAGCAGTTGATATGAGAAGCATTTCTCTCTTTTCCATTCACATTTTTTTCTTGGTGTATTTCACAGAAATAACAAACATTAGACGGGAATCAATAATATCGTGCAGCAGTTTGAAGATACAAAGAAATAAGCATTTAAATGGGTTATGTGACTCAACAGCTATCGTGAATGAAAGTATAAAATAGGAACGTGTTCATCCACTATGGTCAAAGTTCACACGCTTTCAGTGTTTGCAGCTTTGCATCTCCGAAACTGAAATGAAGCAATAAGCTAAATGTAGCCATTGCCCCCTTGGGGGTTGCTGAAAGTAGTGGTTCCACCTGTCACACTACCCTCAATCACCTTTTTCCACACATCCCCAGTCACAAGAACAGGCCGGTACTTTGTTTTGTTGTTTTATTAGGGGATTTAACTTGAATAGGGAAAAGGGTAATTATGCCCATAGGATTAACAGTTCTTTTATGGGACCTTCTATATACACTCCTGTATATACACTTCTCCTCTTCCACCAGCACAATCTTGCTTCTCGGTTAATTCCTCTTGCTCTCTCCTGCACAAACTTCTTCGGCCTAGCTAGCACATGGTGAGGCCTGCTCTCAATTAGCACAGCCTCTGAACTGCCCTTTGCAGGCAGGGACCGTGGGCCCCTATAGTGTAGAAAAGTTAGTTGAAAGTGCTAGCTAGCTTTGATGGACTACTGTTCTCAGCCCATCCTCTTCCAGGCCCTGTCAGCCCTCCTGGCTGCAATGGCCCTCTCCACGGCCACAGTGACACCACCGTCCCAACTGGCTCCTGCACCCTTCTCAGACTGTCTCTCACCCCAATTTGCTCCGGTGTGCCTCTTCCAGCTTCCCAGGGTGTGTATCACTCACCGACATAGTTCCTTTCCTGGAGACCTTCCTGGCAGCAGTCTCTCCCGCTGTCCTTCACTTGCTCTCTCACTTGTGCCTCTGTTCTGGGATCTCACTATCCTCTTGGATGCACCCGAGTCCCAGGCCAAAGTCACCCTCCCCTAAACTGGGGCCTCCCTCCAGGCCCTGACAGCCTCCGTACTACTCCAAATCCATCTCTTCCACCCGAGCTCTCCTCCCTGGCTGGACTGACCCCCGATATTGGAGAAGGCCTGCCCCCTGCCAATCCAGGTTGTGGATTGGTCAGGGCTTCCCAAAAGACCTCTTCCACACCCTTTCTTCTAGAGCCCTCTAGCGCAAAGGGGAGGTTACCAAGAGGCGTCATCACCTGTGAGTCACCAACCACTCCCTGATCCACGCCCAGCCCAGAATCAAAACATTCAGGACTGATCTTCAGTCAAGCCTGACTAAATTCACCTCACCAATCACAAAAACCTGCTTCTAGCACTTAGAGGGCGCTACATAAAAAAAAAAAAAAAGCTAAAGTGTCAGGATCCGGATCTGAATCTGCAACCTCTGTGGTGTCTGGCTGTTGCTGTTCTTGCTGTAAAATTCCTTGTATGATCTCTTAGAACAATCTTGCCTTGTCTCTTGTTTCTAATTGGTCTACCTGACCGCGATTTGGTTTCAACAGAACCCCTCATTTTTAGAGTTGAGCGAACACCTGGATGTTTGGGTTCGGCGGGTCCGACCGAACTTTGCGAAAAAGTTCGGGTTCGGTACCGAACTTGACCCCGGACCCCGAACCCCATTGAAGTCAATGGGGACCCGAACTTTTCGGCACAAAAATGGCTGTAAAAAAGTCCTGGCAAGTGCTAGAGGGCTGCAAAAGCGTAAAGTAGGCAATGATTTTAGAACATAATCTGTCCCTTACAGCAACAGCAGGAACCTGACCCTATAGGAATAGGTGTTGATTCTAGAACAATAATCTATCCCTTACAGCAACAGCAGGAACATGATCCTATAGGAGTAGGCGATGATTTTAGAACAATAATCTATCCCTTACAGCAACAGCAGGAACCTGATCCTATAGGAGTAGGCGATGATTTTAGAACAATAATCTGTCCCTTACAGCAACAGCAGGAACCTGACCCTATAGGAGTAGGCGATGATTTTAGAACAATAATCTGTCCCTTACAGCAACAGCAGGAACCTGACCCTATAGAACTAGGAGATTGTTTTAGAAAAATAATCTGTCCCTCTAAGCAGTAGACTCTACCTAGTCCAGTCAGATCGTTCTGTAATGCAAGATGAGATGTTATTAGATCCGCAATCTGTCCCTAAAAGCAGTAGTAGTAGTAATCTCTACCTAGTCCACAATCAGATCGTTCTGTAATGCAGGATGAGGTCTGCAATCTGTTCCTCAAAGCAGTAGTAGTGGTAATCTATACCTAGTCAACAATCAGATCGTTCTGTAATGCAGGATGAGATCTGCAATCTGTCCCTCAAAGCAGTAGTAGTAGTAATCTCTACCTAGTCCACAATCAGATCGTTCTATAATGCAGGATGAGATCTGAAATCTGTCCCTCAAAGCAGTAGTAGTAGTAATCTCTACCTAGTCCACAATCAGATCGATGAGATGTTATTATATCTGCAATCTGTACCTCACAGCGCCGGCAGCATCCCTACACTAGCCAGAGAGCATGTGACATGCAGCACTAAGTGACTCCAGCTTATAAAGAGGCTGGATCACATGATGCACTGGCCAATCACAGCCATGCCATTAGTAGGCATGGCTGTGATGGCTTCTAAGGGCAAACCAGTGAAACGCTTGTTGATTGGCTGCCCTGCAGCTATTCAACATGCATGATCAAATACCCGAACCCAGAACCCGAACCCAAACTTTTTTTCAAATGTCCAGGTCTGGGTCACGGACACCCCAAAGTTCGGTACGGATCTGAACTTTACAGTTCGGGTTCGCTCAACTCTACTCATTTTACACTTCTTGATTAGAGTTTTAACACTGCTGATTGGCATTCTCAATTCCTTGGATATCGTTTTATATCCCTTTCCTGTTTTATACAGTTCAACTACCTTTTCCCGCAGATCCTTTGACAATTCTTTTGCTTTCCCCATGACTCAGAATCCAGAGACGTCAGTGCAGCACTGGATGAAAGATGCAAGGGTCTGTCAGGAGTCCAGAAACTCATTGACCTTTTATACACACACACTAATTACAAGCAAACAGATCACAGGTGAGGATGGTTACCTTTAATAGCCATTCAAACCCCTTTGTGTCAACTTGTGTGCATGTTATCAGGCCAAAATCACAAGAGTATGTAAACTTTTGATCAGGGTCATTTGGGTAGTTTCTGTTGTCATTATGATTTAAAAAGAGTAAACACAGTTGATTTATAATAAATGGCTTTAGCCAAACACTAACCATGAGTGAAAGAAATGTTTTTGTGTTCTCATTCATATTCTCTGAAAAATGGCCAAGAAATCATAAATTCTGCCGGGGTATGTAAACTTAGGAGCACAACTATACATTTACATTGGAACAGGGAGGAGATCCAGGCTAAAAGTACAGCATTAAAATAGAACTACTGGCAAACTTTTTTCCAGTAGAGTAAGGGAGGGTTATAGCCCCTTGTGGCAAAAACGTAAGTCTTTAAAAGACTCACATTCATACATACACATACTAGGGCCAATTTAGACAGGATCCAATTAACCTACCAGCATGCTGGCAGGTAAATTAGATCCTGTCTAAATTGGTCCTAGTATATGTATGAATGTGAGTTAGGGACCTTAGATTGTAAGCTCCTTGAGGGTAGGGACTGATGTGAATGTACAATGTATATGTAAAGTGCTGCATTAATTGACAGCGCTATATAAGTACCTGAAATGAATAAAAACAAATTTACTGCTGCAGAGTGGCAGCGTAACACGAATCGCTGTTTATAAATGGCAATTCGCACAGGCGCGGCTAGGGGGTATGAGACTGTAATCAGAAGTCCGCCAGTTCTTCTATGGATACACCTGGGAGGGTATTTCCTTACAGCGCTTTTGACTTTTCCATTCATTTGGAAGCCATTCCATTCTGGTAAGCTGCTATCTTCTCCATTGGTGGTGCTTTACACAGAGAATCTGGGAAGCTGGCTCTTCTATGCTTACAGTTATCTGCCTTACTTTTCCCCTCTGGATATTGCTCTTCTGGGACACTGTAGCTTTTTTCACATTTTTTGATTTTTTTGTTCTTCCTTTTTATCCCTCTTTTTGGATGTTTGTGATAATTTTTTTGATGAACTTGAAGGTTTTATTACACTACAATTATGTTGGATGTGTCATTTTTTGTGATAGCGCTGCACTATATGTATAACAATTGTTTATTTATTTATTATATTGCAGGTACTTATATAAAGCTGTCATTTTACACAGCGCGTTACATATATTGTACATTCACATCGATCACTGTCCTCAAGGAGCTTACAATCTAAGATCTCTAATTCACATTTATATACATGTAGCCATGTCCCCGTAGGGGTTGCTGGAAGTAGTGGTTCACCTGTCATTCTGCCCTCAATCACACATGTCCTTGCATCCAGAGTCAGGAAGAACAGGCCCGTACTTGTGTTTTTTCTTTTTATTTAGGGGATTTAGCTTGGATGGGTAAAGGGTAGTTATGGGATGCCCCGCAATTGAACAGTTCTTGAACGGGCCCACTCTATATACACTCCAGTATATACACGACTTTTCCTACTCCAGCACAATCTTGCTTGCAATTCTTCTCCTTACTCTCTCCTGCACAAACTTCACAGGCCTAGCTAGCACGTGGTGAGACCTGCCCTTGGCTTTGGTCAGGCCCCGGTGAACCGCCCATTATAGGCAAGGGATCGCAAAACCCTCAAGTGTAGCAAAAATACTTGGCGTGCTAGCTAGCCTTGGTAGACTACTGCTCCCAGCCAGTCCTTTCTTCAGGCCCTGCCAGGTCCCCCGGCTGTAGAGACCTAACTCCACTGCCCCAGGACACCACAGTTCCAACTTGCTCTTGCACCCTTCTCAGACTGTCTCTCACCCCAATATGCTCCGGTGTGCCTCTTCCAGCTTCCCAGGGTGTGTATCACTCACCGACACCTGACAACAACTTGTTGACCTTAGGGAATAAAATGGTGATCATTGCAATTTTTTTATGTCGCACAATATTAGCGCAGTGGTTTTGCAAATGCAATTTTTTTAACACAATAGTTACCCCAATTTTCTTGTATAATGTGAAAGATGATGTTACGCCGAGTAAATACAGTATCTCACAAAAGTGAGTACACCCCTCACATTTTTTAAATATTTTATTATATTTTTTCATATGACAACACTGAAAAAATCACACTTTGCTACAGTGTAAAATAGTGAGTGTACAGCTTGTATAACAGTGTAAATTTGCTGTCCCTCAAAATAACTCAACACACAGCCATTAATATATAAACTGTTGGCAACAAAAGTGAGTGCACCCCTAAGTGAAAATGTCCAAATTGGGCTCAATTAGCCATTTTCCCTTCCCGGTGTCATGTGACTCATTCGTGTTTCAAGGTTTCAGGTGTGAATGGAGAGCAGGTGTGTTAAATTTGTCCACAAACTATAGGGTATATCTGAAAATTGATCAATCCTGTTGATATCCCCTAAATGATCCCTGTTCGGAATGTAGACAGTCCCAGGTATATAGTAAGAGGCATGGCAAGCTTTGTCACTTTGTCGTTGAAGTATTTAAAGGCTTTTACCCTTTTAGGAGGGGAATTGATTCCATTAACATTCAGGAATAACCAATTCAGTGTCATGTTAAGTGAGAGCAAGAGCTCCAGTATTCCCCCCTGAACCCACTCCCCACGGACACAAAGCATAGAAAAAAGTAGATGAAGAAAAGAAACAGAGAGCAGCATAGTAGATGGAGAGAAAGGATCATGTCCATGTGTATGAATGGACCCGATGATGCCTGATGTGACAGTGATCCAAGTAATAAAATTAAGAACAGTGGTGGGACAAAAAGCCCACTAAAGGGTCGGAAGTTGACCAGGGCAATTGCCATGGCCAAGGTCCAATAACGTTCGGGGCACAGTGGCCCGACGAAACAATCCGGCTCGGATAATCAACATAACTGATGAAAAAAAAAAAAAAAAAACATTAAACAAACAGTACTCATTATAAAACATATTTAAACCAGCACAAACCAAAAGGGGTTGGGCTTCCTCTGTGGCCAAAAAGGCCTAACCAGACAAGCCGAACTTGCCCTATTCCCCGAACTCGGCCCGCCCGCCAAGGCGGGAGGGCCCGAGGCCGGGGGTCAAAGGACACCAAGCCCGTCCCCTTGCACAATATTAGGACCCTGGGAAAAGCTATTGGGAATCAGGTGCCCCCCCTGTTCCTCTACCCTTTATCAAAAATAAACCATACAGTCCTGAGTTAAGTCCGTTTAGACCAGGCAGCAGTTCTAATAAGAGCGGAGAATACATCAGAATATTGTAATTGTCCAACAAAACATAAACTCTTTCCCCGTGTAGGAGCATTCCCATTTCAGTCTCACCGATTAGACTTACCGATGGAGACACCCAAAAAAAAAAAAGGGGGGGGGGACAAAAAAGTTTGGTAAGGGAATACAAACAGTTCCAGCACCCGTAAGGAGTAGATTACTGCCTGGCGCCACCATCTCTCAAGTGGGGCAGCGGAAGGCATCCACTCCCCCAGGAGCAGGGCCCCCAAGGATAACAAATTAAAAGGGAGGGGGTGCGTCCTTCCATCAGGATCCAAAAACCTGGAGCAATGTTCGAATTGGAGCAGCTTCCACATAGTCTGTTATAGGATAGCAATTGGCTGATATGGAAAAAGGGAAATCAGCCTAAAAAAGTAGAAAAGTCAAATGAGCACAATTCATTGGGGACCTCTTGAAAGCGCTGTGCCTGGAGAGAATGGAGTGCCTGGGATCCCCGCTGCGACCGCTGCGATCGTTCACAGGATGGCTGTGATGATCTGGAGCGAGGCACCGAGGATGCTGTAACTTGCTGTGAGGGAGGAAGGTCAAATTGCAGCTCCTGAAAGATACGTTTCATATCAGAAGGAGAGAAAGCATGGTGTGAGCGGCTTTGGTGGGTAAAGGACAATTTGAAGGGGAATCCCCACTTGTACCGGATCCCTTGGGATTGCAATACTTGTAGATAAGGTTTTAGTGCTCTTCTGGTAATCGTGCCAGGGGCGAGATCAGCAAACAGCTGCAGGGGGTTGCCCTGAAACGACAAGTCCTGGCGTTCCCTTGCTGCCTGCATTAGTTTTTCCTTGGTGCGGTGAAAATGAAATTTAATGATGACATCCCTAGGCGGGCCCTCTGTGGGTTTGGGGGCCAGGGATCTATGTATTCTATCAAATTCCAATCTCTCAAGCGGAATATCAGGAGCAAGCTCTTGAAAGAACGCTGTGGCTGTGCCCAATAGATCAGTTATGGACCCAGGGATCCCACGAATGCGCAAATTGTCCCTGCGCGCCCTGTTTTCAGCATCTTCAAGTTTGTCATGAAGGGAGGCTAGTTCTGCCTGTAGTTTATCCACCTCTTCCTCATGTCCCTCTAAGACTGTAGTAGCTAAGTCCATTCTCTGTTCTAGCTGGTTAGTACGGTGGCCTAATTCTTTCAAGCCCTTGACCAGATCCGCAGAGAGCTTGCGGGAGGCTGTGGTAATTTCGTCCCTCACAATAGAGCGGAATTTGTTTAGCAGAGCTTCTGAGTCTATAGCCTGAGGGCTGTGGAAGGCAGAAGGGAACTGTTGCAGACTGTCATCCGAGTGTCTCGAGGTGTCATCCGGCTCAGGAGGCTCGGGCGCCATCTTACCTCTGCCTTTACCTCTCCCTGCAGAGTAGGCCAGCTTTTGTGAACACTTTCCCCCGGCGACTCCGGGGTGTATGAAGCATACCACCGGATCGCTGACGTGCGAGCAACTGGAGGAGCGGGTCCCCTGATACCTTAGGCTGTTCGCAGTGGTGCCAGCCGGTGATTATCGCTCCATCGGCGCAAAGCGAGGAGATTAAGCAGCCATCTTCCTCGGTCCCGTGCATGCGCCTCATAAGCAAGCATTTTACTGATTGTAATTGATTCATTCAGTTTGTTTTGTTGCGATTAGCTGTGATTGGCCACAACTGATCACATGTCACAGATGAGAGGAGCTGTGATTGGCCCAGTCTGTACCATGTAATCAATGTGGCCAATCACATTTATAAATTTAGGGGGTGGCAGGGGTAAGTATAGTTCTAGGAGGGGAAATTTGGGGAGGAAGATTTGTGCTAGGAGGGGCGATTTGGGAGGGATTTGTGCTGGGAGGGGGGATTTGAAGTGAGGGGGGGTGTTCTGGAGGGGAAATTTTAGAGGTAGAGGATTTGTGCTTGGAGGGGTACTTTTTTTGGGGAGGAGGCATTTGAGCTGGGGGGATGGGCAGCAAAGACTTGTGCTGAGAAGGGGGATTTCAGCAGGGGATGAAGGGGAAATTTATATTTAGGGGGTAAGCATGCAGATTAGTGCTCAGTGTTTTTGTGGGGGGATTTTTGCTGACACATAATGCTCATACATCTTGGGGGTAGGGCTCAGCTTGGCATGTTTGCCCTTGGCTCTAGAAGACCTTGTCCCGGCACTGTATGATGCTATCAGGGTAGAAATATGGAGGCTGCCATTGCAGGCTCATTCTCATCCTTCATCAATCAGAGTTACTGTGCAGGTTTACAGGAGTTCAGACTTCACTGTCTGCCTCCATATTTTTGTCTTGGCAGGTTCTCTTTACTGGTGGTGGTGTGTCTGGGTGAAAAGAGCAGGTAGACTGTTGGATGGGTGACTTTGCCACCTTTGCGGTAATATGTCTCCTGTCCATGACTATCTCCTGAACAGTGTTGCCAACCTCCTGCAGCATTTTTTATTGACAAAACATGGAAAATTTACTGACGGAGCACATTTTTACTGACAACCTGAAAAATAGCAGAACGCCTATTAAAAACTAAAACAACTGATATTTAGCAGGTTCCCCACCGCGCGCCGTCTTTTCACGGCGGCAGTCGGGGAGCCCTGCGTGAATCGCCGTAAATAAGCGGCGATCCGCATTTGGCCACCAGGGGGCGCGCGCACCCACCGCACTCCTGGGGAGTGTGCCCGTGGCTCGGGCGGACCCGATGTCCGCCGGCGAGCCGCGATGAGCAGCTACAGGGAAAGAACTGGGAACCGCCGATGTAAACACGGCGGTTCCCCGCTCTGTCAGTGGGGCATGAGAGATCTACTGATCCCTGTCACTGGGATCAGTTAGATCTCTCATGCCCATATTAGCCCAACCCCCCCACAGTAAGAACACACCCAGGGAACACGATTAACCCCTAGCTCTCCCCCTGCAGGTTAACCCCTTCACTGCCAATGACATTTATACAGTAAGCAGTGGACATTTAAATTTCTGATCGCTGAATAAATGTCATTGGTCCCAAAAAAGTGTCAAAAATGTTCCGACATGTCTGCCCCAATATCGCATTACCGCTAAAAATCGCAGATCACCGCCATTACTAGTAAAAAATAAAAAAAAATAAAAACCCTAGAAATGAATTCTCACCATCCGTAAACGCAGCCACTTTTGCGCAAACCAATCAATAAACGCCGATTGCAATTTTTTTTATCGCAAATATGAGAAATTATATAAATCGGCCAAAAACAGTGAAAAAAAATGTTTTTTTATATTTTTTTTGGATTTGAATTTTAGCAAAAAGTAAGAAATTTGTTTTTTTTTGCAAAATGGTCGCTCTTCTTTTGTTTATGGCGGCGATCAGAAATGACACAGCGGTGATCAAATACCACCAAAAGAAAGCTCTATTTGTGGGGAAAAAAGCACGCAAATTTTGTTTGGGTACAACGTCGCACGACCGCGCAATTGTCAGTTAAAGCGATGCAGCGCCGAATCGCAAAAAGTGCTCTGGTCCTAAAGTGGGTAATTCTTCCGGGGCTGAAGTGGTTAAAAAACATAAACACAATATGGAAATAGTGACAATATCCATAACAAGTCATTTTCTTGCTTTACACTTAAAAAGTTAACACATCATGACAAGTTATCAGCCCCTGATATTTACAGACAGATGTAAAATTACTGATTTTTACAAGCTCTCCATACATTTACTGATGTTTGCCAACCCTGCTCCTGAAGCATATCCACAGTCTCCAATAACTCCTGCAACATGTCTCTGACCATCTCTTGTATCATGTCTGCAGTCTCTTATCATCTCTTGTATCAGCTCTGCAGTCTCTGACCATCTCTTGTATCATGTCTGCAGTCTCTGATCATCTCTTGTATCATGTCTGCAGTCTCTGACCATCTCTTGTATTATGTCTGTAGTCTCTGACCATCTCTTGTATCATGTCTGCAGTCTCTGACCATCTCTTGTATCATGTCTGCAGTCTCTGACCATCTCTTGTATCATGTCTGCAGTCTCTGATCATCTCTTGTATCATGTCTGCAGTCTCTGACCATCTCTTGTATTATGTCTGCAGTCCCTGACCATCTCTTGTATCATGTCTGCAGTCTCTGACCATCTCTTGCATCATGTCTGTAGTCTCTGACTTTCTTGTCTGCTTGTCTGCAGTCTCTTACCAAGTTTTGTAATATGCCTGCATCCTCTGACTTTCTCTTGTATAATGTATGCAGTCTCTCACTACCTCTTGTATCATGTCCACAGTCTCTGAGCATCTTTTGAATTATGCCTGCAGTCTCTGAACATCTCTTGTATTATGTCTGCAGTCTCTGAACATCTTTTGAATTATGCCTGCAGTCTCTGAACATCTCTTGTATTATGTCTGCAGTCTCTGAACATCTCTTGTATCATGTCTGCAGTTTCTTACTTTCTTTTGTATCATGTCTGCAATCTCTGACCATTGCTTGTATCATGTCCGCAGTCTCTAACTTTCTCTTGTATCATGTACGCAGTCTCTGACTTTCTATTGTATTATGTCCGCAGTCTCTGTCTTTCTTTTGTATCATGTCCGCAATCTCTGACCATTGCTTGTATCATGTCTGCAGTCTCTTACTTTCTCTTGAATAATGTCTGCATTCTCTGACCATCATGTGAATAATGTCCTCAGTGTCTGACCATCTCTTGTATCATGTCTACAGTCTTTGACCATCTCTTGTATCATGTCTACAGTCTTTGACCATCTCTTGTATCATGTCTACAGTCTTTGACCATCTCTTGTATCATGTCTGCAATCTCTGACCATTGCTTGTATCATGTCCGCAGTCTCTAACTTTCTCTTGTATCATGTCTACAGTCTTTGACCATCTCTTGTATCATGTGCGCCCTCTCTGATCAACTCTAGTATCATCTCTGCAGTCTCTAACCATCTCTAGTATCATGCAATTAGTTTTTGTCTATGTCTTTTTGAGTGTCTTCTGTCTCTGATAATAAATAGTCAGTGAATTTTATGTAAGGTCCTTGGATGATGTGGAGGAACACACTTGAGGCCTCATATCAAGCTGGCTGACCACCACTGATTCAGCTACAGAGGGAGCGACTCCACTGGGACAGGCAGGCGGCCTCTTTAGTGATCCTACCACTGGTGGTTTGTCTTCAGCAGCAGAATTGTCTGACTGACATCAGCCTATGTGATCGCGACACTGCTGATTGTTCATCATTATCTCCCATGTGACATGGTTCCATGTCTGCGCCCCTTCTCTATTTCATAGCATCGCTTCCAATTCTGACTGAATTGTACCGTGACACAAGTCTCATTTCTGATTGGTTGCTACTACAGATGACCGCACACTTTGCACTCTGCATCTTCCTATCCGTAGCGGGAGGTCATGGGGAGGAGTTCGTCTTTCTACTGGAATTGTTTTGGTTTTTTTTTTCATTTTTAGGGTCAGACATGTGATTGCACTTGTTTGTATTATTTGTTTACAGGCAGATGATGGAGAAGCGAGTTTACATGCGAGGTATTGATTGGTAAATCCCACCATGTGTAGGCAAGTGTGGATTAATGACGATTAAAGCGGAACTACACTGCATCTGAGAACTACCAACCGAAAATTCCTTTTCATTCATTTCTATTATTTAAAGCAAATTCCCCATCCATCTAAGTCTTCATTGTTGCTTGATTTTGCTGAGAAATCACTCTGAAAAACACTCCCTAGCATTTTCTGGTCGTAGCCATCTTGAGTAAGGGCAAATGATTTATATAAAATTTACTTCCTGGAATCCATCTGCTCTTAGCTTAGGCATGCAGGCAGGAGGGTGTGCTTAGCTGAGAAAACCCCTCTTCCCCTCCTGAAGACTCCTGGGACATAAGACTTCATATGCATAGGCCTGGAAACCAGGAGGTAATTGCAGAAATGTAAAAAGAAAAGTTTAAAACAAGAAAATATGTTATACTTTCCTATCTATTTACTAATGCTAGAAGCTTTAAATTTGATTTACAATAGTCAATGTTGATTGAGAGATTGAAGTTCCGCTTTAATGGAAGGTGAAGCAATTATAAACCCCCCCCTCAAAAAATGGGGGGGGGGGGGGGTCACAGCTACATTGCTATCAGCAGCAAGGCCATTTTTTGCGATATCGCACTGCTTTGCTTTAACTAACAATTGTGCGGTTGTACCACTTTGTACCAAAACTAAATTGAAGTCCTTTTTCCCACAAATAGAGCTTTCTTTTGGTGGAACAATATTTTCTACTTTTTGCTATAATAAATATCCAAAAGAAAAAAAGCAAAAAATCGAATTTCTTCATCAATTTAGACCAATATGTATTCTACACATTCACATTTATCACAATAAGAGTATATTGATTGGTTTGCGCAAAAGTTATAGCATCTAAAAAATATGGCATAGATTTATGGAATTTTTATTTCTTTATTTATTTTTTACTAGGAAAGGCGGCGATCTGCGATTTTTAGTGGGACTGCGACATTGCCGCGGACAAATCGAACACATTTTTGGGGACAATTATACAGCAATCAGTGCTACAAAAATGCACTGATTACTGTATAAATGACACTGGCAGGGTAGGGGTTAAAACCAGGGGCAATCAAAGGGTTAAGTGTTCCCTAGGGAGGTGTTTTCTAGCTGGGGGGGGGGGGGTTGGATTGACTGGGAGTACAGAGAGATAGCTGTTCCTGATCACTAGGAACAGACGATCACACTGAACTCCCCTGACAGAACGGGGATCTGCTTTGTATACATTGGGAGATCCCCGTTCTGCCTCTCCGTGGAACGATCGCGGGTGGCCGGCCGTGCGTGCACCCACTGTATATATTACACAAAGCGCCATACCAGTGTAATGATTCACGAAATCGAGCCGCCCTCCCGCAGTATATCTGCGGCGGGCGGTCGTGAAGTGGTTAAAATATAAAAGATCATAGCGTGATACTGTATAAAAGGTGCACTCACATGTTCAACATAAAAAACGAGCGTGTTTGTTATAATGAACATGTGATTGCACCTTTTATATTCGATAAACAACCTTTTATACAGTATCACGTTATGATCCTTTATATTTTAAATACATATGTACCGGGTATGAGGCCATAATTGGAAGTCCGCCAGGATCGCCAGTACCTCTATGGATACACCTGGGAGGGTATTTCCCTACAGCGCTTTTGGCTTTTCCATTCATTTTGAAGCCATTCCATTCTGGTAAGCTGCTATCTTCTCCATTGGTGGTGTTTTAAATAGAGGATCTGGGAAGCTGGCTCTTCTATGCTTACAGTTATCTGCCTTACTTTTCCCCTCTGGATATTGCTCTTCTGGGACACTGGAACTATTTTCACCTTTTTTACATTTTTTTTTTCTTCCATTTTTCCCCACTTTTTGGATATTTTTGATAACTTTTTTGATGACCTTGAATGATTTATTACACTACAATTTTATGGTTATCATGTCAATTATGTTTTGCGATCATGTCATATGTGTCATTTTTTTGTGATATCGCTGCACTATATGTATACTGATTGTTTATTATTTATTTATTTATTGTATTGGAGGTACTTATATAGAGCTGTCAATTTACACAGCGCTTTACATATACATGTACATTCACATCAATCACTGTCCTCAAGGAGCTTACAATCTAAGGTCTCTAATTCACCATTATACACAGTATCTCACAAAAGTGATTGCACCCCTCACATTTTTGTAAATATTTTATTATATATTTTCATGAGACGACACTGAAGAAATTACACTTTGCTACAATGTAAAGTAGTGAGTGTACAGCTTGTATAACAGTGTAAATTTGCTGTCCCCTCAAAATAACTCAACACACAGCCATTAATGTGTAAACTACTGGCAACAAAAGTGAGTACACCCCTAAGTGAAAATGTCCAAATTGGGCCCAAAGTGTCAATATCTTGTGTGGCCACCATTATTTTCCAACACTGCCTTAACCCTCTTGGGCATGGAGTTCACCAGAGCTTCACAGGTTGCCACTGAAGTCCTCTTCCCCTCCTCCATGACAACATCACGGAGCTGGTGGATGTTAGAGACCTTGCGCTCCTCCACCTTCCATTTGAGAATGCCCCAAAGATGCTCAATAGGGTTTAGGACTGGAGACATGCTTGGCCAGTCCATCACCTTTACCCTCAGCTTCTGTAGCAAGGCAGTGGTCTTCTTGGAGGTGTGTTTGGGGTCATTATCATGTTGGAATACTGCCCTGCAGCTCAGTCTACGAAGGGAGGGGATCATGCTCTGCTTTAGTGTGTCACAGTACATGTTGGCATTCATGGTTCCCTCAATGAACTGTAGTTAGTCTGCTTGTCTTCAGCAAACTGTTTGCAGGCTTTCTTGTTTATCATCTTTAGAAGAGGCTTCCTTCTGGGACACCAGACATGCAGACCAATTTGATGCAGTGTGCAGCGTATGGTCTGAGCACTGACAGGCTGACCCCCCACCCCTTCAACCTCTGCAGCAATGCTGGCAGCACTCATACTCTGTTTCCCAAAGACAACCCCTGGCTATGACGTTGAGCACATGCACTCAACTTCTTTGGTCGACCATGGTGAGGCCTGTTCTGAGTGGACTCAAAATAAAGGGAAAGAAGGGGGGAAGCTGGGAGAAAAGGACATGGACCTCCAAATCCGTGATTGGGTTGAGGTCTCCCACTAGAGCCGTCACACCTGTGTAGGGGTGGGGTTCACCTTAGACCAGATACAGTCTTTCAAAAGGAGGGGGTAAGCAGAATAGGTATCTGCTTGAAAAGACCGGTCATAAATTCACTGAATTTAGGGATAACCCTGCGGCATTCATTGGGTAAATAAAAATATCTTTATTCAACATAGGGTAAGTCAGTAGCATGAGACAGACATAACAACAAAAACATCTAAAATTAGGCACCCCGGGGTGACGTACTTGGCAGACCCTAATAATTCATATATATATATCAAGGGTTATGCTCAATTACATATAAAGGGCACGGGTAATCCTAGGTCTCTGTCACTCAATGAAGGTGGTCTTGAGTCCTAGGAACTTCCGTGCTCATGCACAATAAGAGCAAACAAAATAGTATACAATCAATGCAATCAGGTTGATATACATACCCCAGACTAGTCTTAATGAGTCATAGCTAGAGTGATTGGCCGTGTATACATGTACAGGTAATCCTCTATATCTGTCACTCAGTGAAGTGTAACTGATTGTGAGGAACCTCTGTGTATATGTCGGCTCCAGATACTGCATGCAAATGACAAGCTTTCATAGACCAGCTGATAGACCCGTGTGTATTATAACCAAAAAAAGGGGGTTGAGTACTGATTTATGAGATCAAAACAGGCATGGGTAGTTCTATATAACTGTCACTCAATAAAGTGTGACCAGTTATCCTGGGAACCTCCGTGCATGTATCAAATGATGAATCGTCAGTGCATGACCACATGAACATAGTCTGTACAATATGATTGGTGACCAAAGCAAAGCGGCAGGAGTCTATCAAAACACTGCGGGCGGCAGTTCACATAAAGGAAGTCTGATGGATAAAGTGAGATTAAATCAGGATTATAAGGTCAATAGAAACCTCTCGGGTGTGAAGTAGATTACTATGGGAGGAGGACTGGCCCGATGGTTCCTAGACTGGGTATCAATTTGAAAAAGTGAAATCCAAAGACTTACTGTCAGTAGTCTACTGTGGAGCCACGTGGGTGATCTGTCACTCGGATCAGTTGCAATGGAAGGATGCAATCTGACCGCCGGCGTATGTAGCCCAGATGTCAAGGGAAGCTCAGGGCCGATCCCGTTGGATGGTGTGTGGAGGGAGAAGTCCGGCAAGCGGGACAGGGCAGGGTCAATCCCTTGTCTTCTGGTAGGTCTCTCGCTGTTGTTGCACAGATCGCTCTGCTGTGAGTGAGCGGTATCTAGTAGCTGAATGCTGATGTATGGAGTGCAGTGTTGAGGGCGTTGGTAGTCTCTCTAAGTTGGTCGGATGCTATCTGTAGAGCCGTAAGTCAGACAGTGGGCGTCCGTGAAGCCGAACCATGAAGGAGTCACAGCCAGAGCAATCATGTAGACTTCCAATTGAGGGTAGAATCAAACAGCTGATTTCAAGGGTCTGTCATTGTCTCGTCCTCATGGGGTGCAGGGGGACAAACAGGGGGGACAAAAACCGACGCGTTTCATCCACGTTGATGCGGATTTCTTCAGGGTAAAACTGTATACTGACTGTATGGTCACGGCGCTGCAGCTCAGTTTCAGGGTCTTGGCAATCTTCTTATAGCTTATGCCATCCTTATGTAGAGCAACAATTCTTTCTTTAAGATCCTCAGAGAGTTCTTTGCCATGAGGTGCCATATTGAACTTCCAGTGACCAGTATGAGAGAGTGAGAGCGATAACATCACATTTAACACACCTGCTCCACATTCACACCTGAGACCTTGTAACACTAACAAGTCACATGACAATGGGGGGGGTGGCTAATTGGGCCCAATTTGGACATTTTCACTTAGGGGTGTACTCACTTTTGTTACCAACAGTTTAGATATTAATAGCTGTTTGTATTTTGAGGCAGACAATTTACACTGTTATACAAGCTGTACACTCACTACTTTACATTGTAGCAAAGTGTCATTTCTTCAGTGTTGTCACATGAAAAGATATGATAAAATATTCACAAAAATGTGAGGGTGTACTCACTTGTGTGAAATACTGTATATCATATAAGGGGACTCTGATTTAATGGGGGTCTCTATGTGAGGGCCCTGCATTAATTGCATATGATTAGAAATGTTATTTAATCACAAATTGTATGCATAGTGTATACTACAAACAAAAACAGTTGTATGCTGCAAAAGTATTTGGGTTTGGCTGGAAGTAAAGGTGGCATCCCAAGCCCCAGGGCAGGAGGGGAGGGCCCGGGACCAGAGGTCAGGGGGGGGGGGCCTTCATGGTTTCGTGCACTGGGGTCCTGAAGGTTCTAGTTAAGACTCTGTGAAGGGATATAGGATAATAGGCGCTGCCCTTATTTTTCAAATTTATGACCACTGTATGAATCTATACTGACCTGTCCTTTAAAATGTGACAAAAACTCATTTTGTGTTTCACAAAAATATGAATTATATAGCAGGAGGCAGTTTACTGAAGGTCTGGAGAGTGGTGCAATAATGAGTGTCTACAGGCAACTGTGAAGCATGGTGTAGGTTCCTGGCAAATTTGGAGCTGAATTTGGAGTTGGCGTTTTGGTCAGAATCAATAGTGTCCTCAATGCTGAGAATTACAAGCAGATACTTATCCATCATGCCATACCACCAGGGAGGCATGAGATTGGCCCCAAATGTATTTATTTTGCTCCAGGACAACGACCCCAGAAATACGGCCAATGTCATTAAAAACGTGAAAAACATGAAGAGACAGAAGGATCTGAAGCAGCCGACATCCACAGAAGATCTGTGCTTAGTTCTACAAGATGTTTGGAACAACCTACCTGCCGAGTTCCTTCAAAAACTGCAAGTGTACCTAGAAGAATTGATGCTGTTTTGAAGGCAAAGGGTGGTCACACCAAATATTGATTTGATTTAGATTTCTCTTCTGTTCATTTACTTTCAATTTTGTTTATTTTTATCAATTAACTATTATCACTTCTATTTATGAAAGCATTCCTAATTTGCAGCATTTTTTAAATCCTGCTTAAAACTTTTGCACAGTACTGTATATATATATATATATATATATATATATATTTTTTTTTTTTTTACTGTGTAAGTCAGACATATGTAAAAAAGCATTGACACCGCACACTACTGGACCTTGGAGAGCAAAGCTGTCAGAAATGTCAGGTGTAAATAGGAAGGTTTATTGGGTTTCAGCCGGATAGGGAATGTTTTATTGCACTATATTCATGTTTCATAAGTAAGGTATATACAGAGAAGTATTTGACAATTGTCCACATCAGTTATCAGTCCCCATATCAGTCCTGCTCTGGAGGTGAGGACTGCATGGGCCAGTCCATTGCCGGATCCTGGGGGTGCACCTCCTGCTAGGGGGAGCAGAGGATCAGGTAAGTAACAGTGGGGGGATTTATTAAAACTGGTGCACACAGAATTTGATGCAGCTGTACATAGTAACCAATGAGCTTCTAGATTTAAGTGCTGGTTTACACAGGGGTGGCTTCAAAGTCGCTCGATTCTTGTCTGACTTTGATGCCGCCCTGTACAGCGCGACTTCAGCGCGGCTTGTAAATGACTCCTGTATAGAAGTCAATGCAAGTCGCTCTGAAGTCGCCCCAGATAGGTACAGGAACCTTTTTCTAAGTCGGAGCAACTTGAATTAGAATGGTTCCATTGTACTGCATGGAGCGCAACTTATCAGGCCCTGAGTGAACCGACACTTGTTGTCAAGCTGATTGGTTACTTTGCACAGCTGCATCAGATTCTGTGTGCACCAGTTTTAGTAACTATCCCCCAGTGTTTCTCCTCTCCCCTAGACAAACGAGGCACATCCCCACTGCAAGGGATACATTTTATATTTGCCTGGAATTGGGCTTCTAGATTTAAGTGCCGGTTCACACAGGGGCGGCTTCAAAGTCGCTCGATTCTTGTCTGACTTTGATGCCACCCCGTACAGCGCGACTTCAGCACGGCTTGTAAATGACTCCTGTATAGAAGTCAATGCAAGTTGCTCTGAAGTCGCCCCAGATACGTACAGGAACCTTTTTCTAAGTCGGAGCAACTTGAATTAGAATGGTTCCATTGTACTGCATGGAGCGCAACTTGTCAGGCCCTGTGTGAACCAACACTTGTTGTCAAGCTGATTGGTTACTATGCACAGCTGCATCAGATTCTCTGTGCACCAGTTTTAGTAACTATCCCCCAGTGTTTCTCCTCTCCCCTAGACAAACAAGGCACATCCCCACTGCAAGGGATACATTTTATATTTGCCTGGAATTGGGCTTCAAAAACAGTCATTTAGCTTTATTCTAGTGTCTTTCCTAGGCTGAGATAATGTCCTTAGTCTGCTGCAGGCAGGGTAAAACATTTCCTCAGTCTCCTCTCCTCTATAGTTACGCAGTGAATCAGGTAGAAGAAAGACACAAACCCATCTAGTTCAACCAATAGAAAAATAATAAATATTCAGAAAACCTCCATATACAGAACCCTATACCCACAGTTGGCCCGGAGGAAGGCCAAAAAAAAACCTCCTATAAAACTGATCCAATATCCTTCAGAGTGGGGAAAGTTCCTTCCTGATTCCCTAAAGGCAATCAGATACTCCCTGGATCAACAACATCTGGTGTCATTACCTATAAATGCACAAAATATTACTAAGGAATTAATCATCGGACTTTACTGGCATGAAGGGGAATGCACACAATAGTTTTTAAAACATAATGGCCCTGATTTACTATACCTCCCAAATCTACTCCAGCAGTGCCTTTAAATAACTCCAAGTTAAAGACAATTACAACTTCAACTCTCACAGACTCGAGTAAAATAGCACACATGTGAACTCTATATGTAAGTTCATTACCATAAAAAAAATAAAATAAATAACATTACCACCCCTCTCTCTAATTTTAACAGCCTTAGCCCCAGGGGACATGTCTGAATAGATAAAAAAAAAAGATTCTAATAATTTTTTTTTCAGGAGCAGTGGTTTTAATAATGGTTAAGGTGAAAAAAAAATAATATTCCTTTAACCCCTTCAGCCCCGGAAGGAGTTCACGCTTTAGGACCTGAGCACTTTTTGCAATTTGGCACTGCGTTGCTTTAACTGAAAATTGCGCGGTCGTGCGACGTTGTACCCAAACAAAATTTGCGTCCTTTTTTACCCGCAAATAGAGTTTTCTTTTGGTGATATTTGATCTCCTCTGCGTCATTTGTGATCGCCGCTCTAAATAAAAAAAGAGCGACAATTTTTCAAAATAACCAGTTTTTCTTCGTTTTTGCTAAAATACAAATCCAATTGTAAAAAAATAAAAATCATTTTATTTACTTGTTTTTGGCCAATTTATATTCTTCCTCCTATCTTTGTTAAAAAAAAAATTGCAATCGGCGTTTATTGTTTTGTTTGCGCAAAGGTTGCTGTGTTTAGGGATGATGCAAATTAATTTCTGGAGTTGTATTTTTTACATTTTTTTTACTGGCAATGGCAGCGATCTGCGATTTTTAGGGGCACTGCAATATTGCGGCAGACATGTCGGACCATTTAGACATTTTTTTTGGACCATTGGCATTTATACAGCGATCAGTGTCTGAACGGAGATCCATGTTTGCATACACGGACCTCCGTTCTTTCACTGCAGAGGGGCCATCGCGGGTAGCCAGTGGCGATCGAGTCCGCCCTACCAGCTCCCTGACCCCCCCAGAACACAGTGAGCGTGTGAGAGTGCCTTCGGCAGCATGCACGCGCTCACAATGCTAGTCATCGCAACTGCCGTCAGGTGAGGGCGGTTTGCGTTAACGAAACACTTTGCCACCGTCACGCTGTGGCGGGTGGCAAGTGCTTAAATATCTTGCCTGGGGGGTCCTCTTAGTATGGATCTATGTGATGTTTAGAACAGTGGCACTGCAAAATGACATTTGTAAAGGAAAAATTGTAATTTAAAATCGGTCGTAGCTGGAATGTATTGCTGGTTCCCTGTAATATAAAGATCACTGAAAAATCATTGCGTTGGGGGTCTCCCCAATCCATACCAGGCCCTTCGGGTCTGGTATGGATTTTAAGGGGAACCCCACGCCAAATTGTTAAAAAATGGTGTTGGTGTCCCCCCAAAATCCAAACCAAACCCTTATCTGAGCATGCAGCCCTGGAATGGCAGGGGGGGTGGGGACGGGTGAGTGCGCCCCTCTGAATCTTACCAGGTCACATGTCCTCAACATGGGGAGGGTGCTTTGGGGTCTGGTTTTGTTTTTGGGAGGACCCCTGTGCCTGTTTTTTGTTGACTTTGCTGTGGGGTTGCCGTTTAAATCCATACTATACCTGAGGGGCCTGGTTTGGATTTGGGGGTGCCCTTATGCATTTAGTCAAATTAAATTGAGCGTAGGGTTCTCCTTTAAATACTTACCAGACCCAAAGGGCCTATTATGCTCCTGGGGTGTGACCCTACTCCGTATTGGGGGTTTGACTTAGGCATGGCGTTTCCCTTAAAATCAAGGACACACCTGCAGCACCCCATAATATTGAATATGTATGTACCATTGCATACATTTACAAACTTCATAGTATGGAAGCCCCAAAAAGGTTGGTAATCAGTGTCTGCATCATTTTCAATATCCAATGCAAATTTGAAGCAGGTGACACCTGGGAATCAAACCCATGGAACCAACTGTGAAAGGTAGATGAGCTAACCACTACACTACCCAGCTGAGTGGAATTAAACATACAAAATCCAAGTAATAATGTTTGCCTGATTTAAATTGGAGCTAATAAAGGTTTGGCATTTCAATTCTAATAACCATACTCATACTGATGTGGCATTACCTATTAGCGGTTTGTCTATTTTCTGCATATGCTGCTGAGTAGAATGCAAGCTTTCAGTAGGTGATACCATCTGGGTCATTTTAAATAATTTGAACACAATTATATTGAGAAAATACCTTTACTACTGTTTGCTAGTGTCACTATTTGATCTTATAGGCATAGTGTTCCCCTTAAAATCAAGAACCCACCTGCAGCACCCCATAATATTGAATATGTATGTACCATTGCATACAGTTACAAACTTCATAGTATGGAAGCCCCAAAAAGCTTGTTAATCAGCATCATTTTCAACATACAACATAAATTTGAAGCAGGTGACACCTGGGAATCAAACCCATGGAACCAACTGTGGAAGGTTGATGAGCTAACCACTACACTACCCAGCTGAGCAGAATTAAACATACAAAATCCAAGTAATAAAGTTTGCCTGGTCTTCATCTTACAGTGTTTTCTAAATGTACATTTAAAAACAAAGACATTCAGCAATCTGATTGCATGATGCATTCGCAGCTTACGTCTAGGAATTTGAACAAAGAGGTCACATACATGGTTATTTGAAAACATTTTTATTTATTCAAGCCGCCTCTCATGGAGCAATGTAGTCAGCCACGGCTTTTTGCACCATGTACAGATTTGGGAAACATGCAGGACTCTGATATCTGGTACAGGTTCTTGACCAAACAAGAAGCAATTATGCACCCCCACCAGCTGCATACAG
>BLSH010518949.1:941175-968893 GCA_018402905.1 Glandirana rugosa | reverse complement strand
CCAAAAATGAATTCTCATCATCCGTAAACGCGACCACTTTTGCGCAAACCAATCAATAAACGCCGATTGCGATTTTTTTTATCGCAAATATGAGGAAGAATATAAATCGGCCAAAAACGGTGAAAAAAAATGTTTTTTTATATTTTTTTTTTGGATTTGTATTTTAGGAAAAAGTAAGAAATTTGGGTTTTTTTGCAAAATTGTCGCTCTTCTTTTGTTTATAGCGGCGATCAGAAATGACGCAGCGGTGATCAAATACCACCAAAAGAAAGCTCTATTTGTGGGAAAAAAAGGACGCAAATTTCGTTTGGGTACAACGTCGCACGACCGCGCAATTGTCAGTTAAAGCGACGCAGCGCCGAATCGCAAAAAGGGCTCCGGTCCTAAAGCTGGAAATCCTTCCGGGGCTGAAGTGGTTAACCACTTCAATACTGGGCACTTCGCCCCTTCCTGCCCAGGCCAATTTTCAGCTTTCAGCACTGTCTCACTTTGAATGACAATTGCATGGTCATGCAACACTGTACCCAAACAACATTTTTAACATTTTTGTCCTACAAATAGAGCTTTCTTTTGGTGGTATTTGATCACCGCTGGGGTTTTTATTTTTTGCGCTCCAAATAAAAAAAGACAGAAATTTTTGAAAAAAAAAGTTTTTCTTCATTTCTGTTACAAAACTTTGTAAATAAGTACATTTTCTCACTGATGAGCACTGATGAGGCTGCACTGAAGGGCACCGATGAGGCAGAACTGATTGGCACTGATGAGGTGGCACTGATGGGCACTGATGATGAGGCACTTATATGCAGCACTGACGGGCACTGATAGGCAGCACTGATGAGCAGCACTGATGGGCACTAATAGGTGTCACTGATATGCAGAACTGATGGGCACTGATAGGTGTCACTGATTGGCATTCATAGACAGCACTGATGGGCACTGATAGGTGTCACTGATGGGCAATCATAGGTGTCACTGATGCACACTCATAGTCAGCACTGGTAGGTGGCACTGATGGGCACTTATAGGCAGCACTGATAGGCACTGATGGGTGGCACTGATAGGCAACACTGATCGGGAGGCACTGACAGGCATCACTGATGGGCACAAAGTGCCATCCTAATTGACACCCCTGGTGGACTCACCTGGTGGTCTCCAATGGGCATTCCTGGTGGTGTTCAGTGGGCATCCCTGGAGGTCTCCAGTGAGCATCCTCGATGGGTCTGCACTGATAATCAATGTGCTGATTGTCAGCGCAGACCCCTCTGTCAGGAGAGCAGCCGATCGGCTCTCCTCTACTCATGCCTGTCAGTGGGAGTAGAGGAAAGCCAATATACACATTCCTGTTTACACTGTGATCAGCTGTAATTGGACACAGCTGATCACTTGATAAAGAGCCTATGTCAGGGACTCTTTTCCTATATCGGATATGTGGTGTGTCAGATTGACACACCACTGTTAGCCCGTGGGCGCACGCTAGTGGTTTATCCTGCCTGATGTCATATGACATCCAGTCAGGATAATGAAACCACTTTGTGGCCGTCACTTGGCTATGTGGCGGGTGGAAAGTGGTTAAACATTTCTAGCAAACTTTGCGCAAAGACAGGGATTTTTGGTTCACATGCTTTGTAATGCATGCTTAAGCTGGCCAACTGCGCCAAAGTAATCACTTTCTGGCCAGACCTACACTACACTGTACTACTCCTCACTACACTACTTTACACAACACTAACTAATCTATCCTACTCTACACTACACTCTACACTACGCTGTACTTACCTGCAATAAACCCTACACTACACTACACTGTACTTACCTGCAATAAACCCTACACTACACTACACAAGATTTGATTCTCCACTACACTCTACCCTACACTCTACACTACCCGGTACTTACCTGCACTACACTATACTCCAATACTCGGCACTAATCTACACTATGCTACATTACTATACACAACACTACTCTTCACTACATTACACTACTCTACTGTATTCTTTGGGTTGATTTACTAAAGGCAAATAGACAGTGCACTCTTCAAGAGCAGTGGCTCCAGAGCTTAGTAAATGAGGTAAAGCTTCACTTTACAAACAATACCCAAACACATGCAAGGAAAATGTAAAAAAATGCATTTATGCTTAGACATGATTGGATGATGGAAGTCAGCAGAGCATCCCCTCATTTACTAAGCTCTGGAGCAACTGCACTTGCAAAGTGACAGTCTATTTGCTTTTAGTAAATCAACCCACATGTGTTTGATAAATAGCTATGCAAATATCATGTGGCATAAAAATTGCAACAGCCACCATGGTATTCTCCAGGGCTTCTGCTTTCATAAAATGTGTAATATTTGGGGGTTCTAACTAACTGTCTAGCTAAAAATGCTGACTTCTACATGTGTGTGCAAAAATGTGAAAAATTGCCCTGGACAGCAAGTGGTAAAAAAATAAATCTGAAAAAATGTCCCTTGCTGTAACTCCATTGTCAGTTACATCATCCAGCAGATGGACGTCTAGCAATGCAGGGGTAATGAAGATCGGGGAATCTTATTGCCCAATCTATTCCTGCAATAACAATGAATAAATTAATAGAAACAGTGAAATACAGAAAACATTTTTTTTGTTTGTTTTTTTTTTTTTTTGACAGAGAGAGAGAGAAAAGAGTATATATATATATTTTTCCAGGGATGCAGAAGATCAGGGAAGCTGTAGATCTTGCCGTCCAATCTGCACCTGCAATGAGATTGATGCGTTAATATTGTCTGAACAGATAATGATGAAAACATATGATATGACACTTGTTCTAAGCATAGGTTTTCTCATGATTTTTAAATGATGGTGTTGATCTTGGGACAATAGTCCTCAGCAGCACAGAATGTCCAACAGTTACGTTCCCTATAATATAAAATACATTATTTTTCCTATAATTGGTGCCATAGGTGTGCAGACCAGGGAACTCCATTGCAGGGTCCCCCTCACACCTGTAGCTATATGGCCATGAGGATCAGCAGCCCACATCCACAGAAGATCAGTTCTTAGTTCCACAAGATGTTTGGAAGGACCTACCTGCCAATTTCCTTTACAAATTGTGTGTAAAGTGCACCTAGAAAAATTGATGCTGTTCTGAAGGCAAAGGGTGGTCACACCAAATATTGATTTCATTTGGATTTCTCTTCCATTCATTTGCTTTCTATTTTGCTAACTGACTAAAATCAATTATTATCATTTCTATTTCTGAAAACATTTGTATCTACAGCATTTTTTTCACACCTGTATAAAACGTTTGCACAGTAGTGTAAATCTTTATCCAATGCCTGGTACAGATATCTCTGAGTGATAATCAGTCCTAATATTAGAGACATTTTGTTGTATTTGTTATAATGGACATATTTTGGGACAGGTGTAATTTACAAGCTGCTACAATCCCCATTATGACGCTCGGTGAGCCTCAGCATTAGAGAACGTTTCCATAAACTGCAGGCTAGTTTGTATCTTAATAACATTGAAGAGAGGAAAGTATTGCAGACTTTAGCTCCACTTCAAGCTCACCTGTGCTCAGATGATGGACATTAAAGTATTGACCAATTGTTAAAGAGACGCTATGGGGGTGATTTACTAAAACTGGAGAGTGCAAAATCTGCTGCAGCTGTGTATGGTAGCCAATCAGCTTCTTCAATTAAGGTTTGAAAAAAAAACCTGGAAGCTGATTGGTTACTATGAGAGCTGTGCCAAATTTTGCACTCTCCAGTTTTAGTAAATCAACCCAATTAAGACAAGCCAACGATGGGTCCTTATTGTTACTGTTATAATCTGACCTACTGAAATGGCTGCTGTGATGCTAAATGGTTGTGCAGAGGAACTCGTTCCCTGGCACCCCCCATCCCCCATCCCGGAGTCCCTTTCTATTCCTTTACTTCTAATTTTCTTACCCATGTATTTGCTCTGTATCTAAACCTTAAATCTTCTATAATGGGATGAATCTCCACTATGCACATTAATGAGATGTCATATTTTCAGGGGCGGTAGAGTGGAGATGTTTTTGATATCAATGGCTGTATCCCTTTACATAAAAGAGTCTTTTACAAATGGAAGTTTGCTTATGATGTACAGGTACATCTCATAAAATTAGAATATCATCCAAAAGTTTATTTATTTCAGTAATTCAATTCAAAAAGTGAAACTCATGAAAAGTGAATCTGCTGAGGTATTATGGAAGTCCGGGTTGCTTTGATAGCGGCTTTCAGCTCGTCTGCATTGTTGGGTCTGGTGTCTCTCATCTTCCTCTTCACAATACCCCACAGAGTCTCTATGGGGTTTAGGTCAGGCCAGTTTGCTGGCCAATCAAGCACAGTGATACCATGATTTTTAAACCAGGTATTGGAACTTTTGGCAGTGTGGGCCGGTGCCAATCCTGCTGGAAAATGAAATCAGCATCTCCATAAAGCTGGTCAGCAGAGGGAAGCATGAAGTGCTCTAGAATTTCCCAGTAATAAAGTAAAGTAAAAGAAAGAAATGCTTGAAATATATCAATGCAATGCAATGAATCTATAAAATATAGGAGGTTCGCTTTTTGAATTGAATTACTAAAATAAATTAACTTTTTGAAGATATTTTAATTTTATGAGATGCGCCTGTATATGTGTATGAAATGATTAAATAATTTCATCTAATTGTTTTAATGTGTTTTTCAAATGTATAGTGGACACGGTCATTTCTGTACCATCATTCTGAGTAAGTGCAGCGCTATGTACCAAAACTAAAGTGAGAAGAAAAGAAAAAAAACAGACAAAAAAAAACGCTGAAAAGTGAAATGACACGCTGAAGAGTGAACTTATATTCCTTAGGACTTATATTCTTAAGAAGAGTGAACCAACACTCTAATGAATTAGCTCATTGACCACTGTGAATATAAATACAATATTTAATGAAAATAGGAAAACGAAAAACCTCTGACACTCTGAAAAGTGAGCTCAATAGTGAAGAAATAACTAATATCCGCCTGAAGGGTGAACCAACACTCCGAAGAGCCAGCTCAATGACCACTATAAATATAAGATCAGTATTCAATAACACAAGAGGCCCTCCGAAAAGTGAACCCCATGTAAAACAATAGTCCTGTGAAGGGTGTGTACAAAACTGTATAAGCGGATATCTTGATAATTCCACTCTCAGCGTATTTCCCCCACAAACACAGAACTCTCTGAGGCCATACAAAGCATATCTCACCTCCACATGGATAGTCACTGACAGCTTCTGTGTCAAGCAAGATGCTCCTCTGCATCGGGGTACATGGGGGGGTACCAGGATACATGAGGTGCACTGGGATACATGGGGGGCACCGGGGTACATGGGGGGATCTTGCTGTAAGTTGTAACCTGTACCTTTTTTTGACATTCAATTAATGTCAGTGGCTATAGCCCCTAGCAGTAACCATTGTGTTCTGCTGTCAGGCAGGCAGGCAATCCAACCCCCCCCCCCCAGGCAATACACAATTGCGCTGCAGGAGGGATTCCCCCATCAGCACAAACTATGTTGATGGGGAAATCCCACAATTTTTTTCCCTTCAACCCGTGGTTGATAGACAGAAAATTGAGTGATCTATGGGCTGCCTAAAGTAGACAATACATTAACCAATTTTTTTCCTTCAACCCTGGGCTGAATGAAAGAAAATGACTTGATTCCAAATCATTGGCACCAAATGTGTTGATGGAGGAATCCCTCCCCCGAAGTGATGTATTCTGACAGTGGGAGGTTTTCCAGCTTTCAGAATACAATAATCACTGCTTGTGGCTATAGCCACTGGCAGTGATCGCATGAAAAAAATCTGACAGGCTGGTTGTACTGAAGTCGATGGAGGGATGGATCAACTTCAGTACAACCAGCCCGCCCATACATGGATCAAAATTCAGCAGATTCCTGCTGAACCAGCAAAATTTCAATCCATCTATGGCCAGTTTAAACTGTGTTATCAGTGGAAAAATAAGAAATTATCAGACATCAAACATATTGTTTATTTAAAAATGTATTCAAATAGAAAATGAACACTTACTGATCCATCTGGTGGTACTGGACCTCATGGTGACTCTTCCCAGCGTTGCTCAGGCATGAAATGTTGAAGATCTAACTCCCCTCTGACATAGGTGATACGAAAAGAAGGCTGTTGGGAAAATAAATGACATTCAATAAAGGGATTCCTAAAGAAAAATACAGATCCAAACATTGAGGAATGTTCTACTTACCCATTGAGTCAGAGGGACATGAGCCCGTCAGTTGGGGCACTGGGGACGAAGTCTGTTGTCCAAGGCTGTGTTCATCCACTCCAAGATGCAGGGGGGATGAAAGCTGTGGGAGCAGGAGAGCTGGTAAGTTCCTTCTCACTCTTCCAGGTCCTCCAGGCAGATGGTGCAGGTGGCAGGACATGCTGGAGAACGGCTCCTATCCCTCTGCCTGGCCTCAGGGATCCGATGTCTCCTGGACCTCGCCGGCAGCTGGACCAGTGCAAGACCCACCAGAGACAATCTAGACCTGGTTCTCAAGGCAATTGGACCTGCAATAATAAGGATACATTCATATCAATACATTCTAATCAATACAAACCATAATTACATAGTTACATTGCTAAGCTTACTTCAGTGATCCTCTCTATCGTCCAGATCCTATGCGGAGGGGCTGCCCTGCTTCATAGTAACCACAGGGGGTGCCTGCTCTGTGTGGTCATCATTTTAGAGAATGCCTTGCATTTTTTTCAATGCATGCAAGGCATTCTGTGATTGGATGAGATGGAGATCGTAACATTTCCAACCTGCCTCTTCAACTCATCCAGTCAGAGAACACTTTGCATAAATTGAGAGCACACATTGGGGTAGATTTACTAAAGGCAAATAAACTGTGCACTTGGCAAAGTGGAGTTGCCCTCTGCAAGTGCAGTTGTTTTATAGTTTAGTAAATGAGGTAATTCTTCACTTTGCAAAGAGTACCCAATCACATGCAAGAAAAATTTAAAAAACAGCATTTTTGCTTGCACATGATTGGATGATGGAAGTCAGCAGAGCTTCTGCTCATTTACTAAGCTCTGGAGCGGCTGCACTTGCAGAGTGCACAGTCTATTTACGTTTAGTAAATAAACCACAATGTGTTTTCAGAATGGTGCCCCTACTTAGCGAGGGTGGGACCTGGAAGATGAGGGTCTCTGTAAAATCCAAAACAGACCTTTTCCTTGATGAGGGGCTGGAATGTGTGGGGTCCCCCCAAGATCAAAACCAGACCTCTGTCCCCGATGGGGATCTGGTATGGATTTCGATTTTTTGGATTTTTTGCAAAAAACAAATGCGATTGGGTTCCCATCAAAATCCAAAGCAGACCCTTTAGGTCTGGTTTGGATTGTAAGGGGGACTGCATGCCAAAAATAAAAAAAGAATGGGATCTCCCAAAATCCAAACCAGATCCTTACCTGAACATGCAGCCTGGTAGGCCAGGAAAGGGGGGTATGAGAGTGCACCCCCCTCCTGATACATACCAAGCCACATGACCTCAACACTCTGCTAGGGGGGTCCCTGGCAAGATTTCTTGTCCCCATGGGCCTATTCCCCCCATTCCTGGCCCAGTGCATGTGGGGGTCGGCAGGGGGGGATCATCAGAATCTGGGAGCCCCCTTTGAAAACAAAGGGGTCCCCACCATATCTTCCTCCCCTATGGTTAATGAGTATGGGGTACATAGTACTCCTTGTTACCCATTTACCAAAAATGTGAAGTATAAGTAAAAACAAGCACACCCTTACATTATAAAACACTCGATAAGAAACTTCAGGACCTGAGAAGAGAACAGAGAAGTCTGCCTGGTGTCATGTTGCTATAGAAACGCCACCGAAGAAAAGGCAGAGGGGTCCATCACTTTTTGATCAGTACCCCCCTACAACATTGTACCCCCCTAATAACACCGTCCCCCCCCTTACCTTACACAAGAGGGTTGTAGGGTCAGGGTGGGATCTGGGAGGATGAATGGGGGAAGTTCTCTCCTCTCAGAAAGTGGGCGGGGGGGGAATCCAATGGCCCTAGCAACCAGTGATAGCTGGGGGGAGGGGCTTCAGAGCGCTGCCCTAGGCTCTGCGATTGGTCTAGGGTAGAAGGGGGAATGTATACGGGGCAGACAGGACAGGAGGACAGCATTTCCCCCCCATGTGTGCAGTGTGTGAGGGGGGCCCCATCCCTCTTAGGGGCCCTTGTACCCTGCACACATGGAGGACATCCCACTGATCAGACATTGTACTTACCTGCTGGAATAACAGTGAGGGGTGAGGCATGAAATGTCCCCCACCCCCACCACATATGGGATCGTGACAGACACATGAGTGACGGTTTAAAAAAAAAAAGATTGACAGTTCAAAAAAAAAAAATTATATTAATGTACATATTTAGCACATGATTGGTGGAGCTGTTTTGGCTGTCCAGTGGACAAAAGACAGGCACGAGTTAAGACCTATATAATTAAAAGAAATGCGCCATAAAGCAGCAGTCGGGTGAAGAGGCAGAAGAAGCGAGTCCCTCCCACCCCACCCCTTCTAGTCATGGCCCTATTTATGAGGTTTCCTTGTTTATATATTGTCATCTGACTCTAATGGGTATATGGTTAAGTTGGATTGTGTTGGAAGTTTTTATAATCTTATACTAACTTGAGCTTTAATAGCTAAGTTACACTATACGTGTGTATATATTATATTTATGATATATAGTTATTGAACTTATCAAAGTTTTATGCTTGATAAATAAAATGTAGTTATATTTTAATTACCTATAATAAAGGGCATGGCCTATTATAACCACAAGATAGTTGTGTCATGACTATTATTTTAAAATTCTAGAGTTCTGTCTACGATCCCATGGCGTTTCTGTCTCCATCAAGGTGGATGAGATGGTCCTGACGCCCAGATCCAGGGGCTGCCATCCTGGTGGTGTTGGATGCCTATAGAAGAGAACCAACACAAAATGTGATTAATAATCACAATAAGAGTAACAATTGGACTAATAATACTAATAAAAGTTTTATTAGTTGTAGAAATCCTCCATAATCCTCCATAATCAGCCGATCACAGGGAAAGCAGCGTTGGAGCTGTCGCACGCTTTGAAAACTCCTCAGCAAGTGGCAGTTACAGGCACAGCCAGGAAGACCTACAGGGCTTCCAAATGTCACATTTGATTGACAGCTCAACCAGCCAATGACAGGCAGTGAAGAGTCCACTGGCAGGATCTATATGGAGGGCTCAGCAAAACACAATTACTGTGTGAAAGTTATTGATATATGCATATATGTTCCTGTATGTATGTATTTGTATATATGTATATATGTATGTATACAGGGCATTATATATGTAGATATATGTGATTGATTCTGTTGATATTTCCAATATCTTCCTAGAAAATTTCCTATTATTTTCTACTGTCTGACTTCTCTTTAATATGGAGACACTCTGTACTACACACCCAGGCTGAATTTACAAAGAAATCACACCAGGATAAGGGGAGTGCAGGTTTTCATATAACTTAATGGAGAATCTTTCCTTCAGTTATAAGTGGAGTTTTAAAACTGATCTCCATAGAAACGCTGTAATCCCGTTCTAATTAGTAACCTCTTTGAAAATGACTTTTGTGGTTGAATTTAAATAAATCTATGACTACAAAGGCACGGAATTCAAATGATATGCTTTTCAGTTATGGGAGGATGAATATTGTTTCAATATTTCCATGTAAGTAAATGGAGTATTTTCCTTCAGTTATGGGTGGAGGGGAAAAATATATCTCCATAGAAAAGCAATATTCTCTGTTCTCATTAGAAACCACTTTGAAAATGACATTTGTGGTTGAATTTTAATAATTCTATGACTACAAAGCTGCCCCTATTCAAATTAACCTCTTCAATACCGGGTACTTTTACCCCCTTCCTGCCCAAGCCAATTTTCAGCGTTCAGCGATGTCGCACTTTGAATGACAATTGCGCGGTCATGCAACACTGTACCCAAACTACATTTTTATCATTTTGTTCACAAAACTAAAGATGTCTTTTGTTGGTATTTATTCAACACTGGGTATTTTATTTTTTGATAAATAAAGAAAAAAGTCAGAAAATTTTGAAAAACAAAAACGCATTTTTTTTTGTTTCTGTTATACAATTTTGCAAATAAATAATTGTTCTGCATATATTTTGGGCAAAATGTATTCTGATCCATTTCCTTGGTGAAAATAACCCAAATCAGTGTATATTATTCAGTCTGCAGGAAAGTTATAGGGTCCACAAACTATAGGATATATCTGAAAATTGATCAGTCCTGATGTACGGATGGCCTATTTCATTTTCTGAGGCCCAAAAATGTTAGGACAGTACAGATATGCCCCAAATTATCCATTTTCAGAATGTAGACAGTCCAAGGTATATAGTAAGAGGCATGGCAAGCTTTTTGAAGTTGTAATTTTTTGGAAAATGAAGAAATTATTTTTTACATACTGTCACCAGTGCAGTACAGTGTCATCATATAACTGGTGCGTCAGTGATCAGGGACACTGACTGGTGACAGTACGAAAAAAAAAAGAATTCCATTTTTTATTATATTCTTTTTCTTTTACTTTTTTTAACACACTTTGACCAGAGCGATATAATGTTACCATAGAAACATTGTACTACTCTGAGGAAGTGATCAGTATTTTTTTTTAAACATTATTTTTGCATATAGCAATGAATTACATTGTTATAAGCAAGCATTTTACTGATTTAAATTGATTCATTCAGTTTCTTTTGTTGTGATTAGCTGTCATTGGCCACAGCTGATCACATGGCACAGATGGGTGGTGTTTGGCCCAGTCTGTACCATGTGATCAATGTGACCAATCACATTTATACAGTTAGGGGATGGCAGGGGTAAGTATTGTTCTAGGAGGGGAATTTTTTTTTGGGGGGGGGGGGTGTGATTTGTGTTGGTAGGGGGATGGAGGAAAGAAGATTTGTAAAAATATAAAATATGTAGTTGTGCTAAATGTTGAAAACACAAAAACACTAATTCGACAATATCCAATGTACAAGTGCCTCATAGACAAAGTTTTTCATAAAAGTGTCCAAGAAAAAATCTCTCAATCTTCTAGTGAGATATACACAAGATGTCACACAGGAATCTTCCACCAAGTGCACTACCAACATATAGTAGATGCTTACCAGAACACATAGACCCTTTAGTTATAGAGGGTCAAAGAAAGCATGCGAATAATCCCCATTCATGCATCTCTCCGTAGCATGGTCCAAGGATCTGTACTCCACTATGGCTGGTCCTCCACCGAGCTCTGGATTCTGGTGTTCCCAGATTCTGATTATACAATCCAACTGAAGAATTTGCAAGGCAGATGAGGAGCTCAGAGGTGAAGTTTAGCCCAGCAGGGCGTCTGGGCTGTGATAGTCCACAGTGAAAGGCGATGAGCTGGGTGACAACCTTCAGGGTGCTGAGCTAATTGGAGGATAGAGTGTCCTTCCTCACATAGTGACATCCAACTCAATCATCTGTGTCATTGCAGCACCCAGCAGATCACAGAGGAGATCTCCAGACACAGAGCAGTGTATCCCAGCAAACACTCCTATGCAGATCTATTAAGGAAAAGAAAGTTTAATTGTCAGATTATTTTACATAATAGGCAGGGAATCGAACATAGTACATAATGGTTGGGCACCTTCGAAGTTGCATCTCAAAGTAGTTTTGAGACTCCTGGGACATAAGACGTCATTTGCCTAGGCCTGGAAACCAGGAGGAAATGATAGAAAATTTAACGATTTGATTTAAAACAGTCAATGTTGATTGAGAGATTGAAATTCCGCTTTAATGGGAAGTGAAGCAATTATAAAAAAAAAAAAAAAAAAAAAGAGGGGGGTCACAGCTACATTGCACTTTATCAGCAGCAATATTATTTTGGTCACTAAAAAAGACCCTGCCACCACCCTGTGCATGTTAGTGTTAAAGCTGAATTCTAGGCAGATATAAAACACACACATTATTGCAGCTCTGTCATCATTAAAGTAATACTTTACTCTGGTTTGAAAAATAAAATGATTTTCCTCCTGTGATGTAACTTCCTGTTAGAGGGTGGCTACGTCCCTTCTCCTTGGTCCCTCTGTAGGTAGGAATGTAGCCACCCTGTCTTGCTCTCTCCTGGGATGGACTATAACATGTGTAGCACGTATAGAGAAGTGAACATAACTGCAATTCACATGTTCTACTCAAGGGAAAAATGAGAGGCTTGGGAGCTTGCAGAGCATTTTTACAGACAGGCAGAAAAAGTCAGTAAGAAACAATTTCATAGAGAAATAGATGACATGGATATTAACCACTTAAAAACAGCTTTGTGTACACAAATGATTATTTTCCTACCATATAGCTGCAATTGTGATCTCTAATCCCCTCCACCAGTTCTCCTTTGCTGTATACTAGTGATGATGGGAGGAGTTCAGCAGAGCTAGTATGTCATTTCCTTCCTCTGTGCTAGACTCTGTATCTCCCATAGGAAACTACATTTCCTCCTGCTTTCAATCATGCTCAGCCTATTTTACATAACACACGCCCATCTGCCAATCAATAGCTGGGTGTGTGCTATGTAAAACAGCACAAGTCAGTACAGGTAAGTTTTCACACAGATTTTTCTATTAATCTATGTGCTTCTCTCTGCCTGTTCTCCTTTGGTAATTGGTAAACTGACAGAAGAAAAGACAAGTCTGTATAAACAGAGCAGTGGGCGGGCAAAGGTGGGACATAGGTGGGAGTTTGCAGGGCTTCATGGGCCGATCGTGGGCGGAGCCTCGTTCTGAACTTATGTGTAGAATGAAATGCCCGAGCTTTCCGAGGACTATATGAGTACCCCCCCCCCCCCCCAGTGATGTCAGGACGGCTCTTTAGAGAGGATGCACACAAAAGGGGACAACAGGCAATTAGAAAAACAGGAAGTCATGTTGTCTCCTCAGTAAGGGAAGCGCATATGAAAGCTTTCTGCTGCAGGGGACAAGGTAGATATCTCAAAATCCTTACTGTTTTTTGCAAAACAACCAGTGAGATGTTTAACAGACTGTATAGTTACATAACATATTGATTTTTTCATTTTAACGATAGCTCTTCTTTAAGTGCGCAGAAAGCCTGAAGGTGCTCCTTGGATTGTGGATCCCTCTGTGTGGCTAGGCTGTCACACATGTGGTGTTTCCATACTCGAGAGGAGTAGGAGAATGTGTTTTGGGGTGTAATTCTAAGTAAGCCTATGATGCGGGTTGGAAATATCTTATTAATTGACAACTTTGTGTATAAAAAAAAATATTTTATTTCCTGCATTTAACAAAAATGTTTTCAACGTTTTCTTAGAAAATTCAGTGAAGTTGAGTGGCGTTGGAGTATTTGCTTTTTCAAAATACAGTCATTTTGTAGTCCACTATCCTGGTAATTTATGCTCCTTGAAAGTCCACAGGTACTCCTTGGATATTGGGACTTTTTATGCATCTAGGCTGTGAAAAAGTCTCATACATGTGGTATCCCCATACTTGGAAGGCATAGCAGAATGTGTTTTGGGATAAATAATATGTATGCTTTTGCTGTGTGTGAGTCATAATGTGTTAAAATTACAACCTGTGAAAAAAGAAATGTTATATAATTTCTTCATTTTCCAAAACCTTCTGACAAAAAAAAATCAACTTAAGAAAACTCACCAATGCCTTTACTAAACATCTTGGACTGCTTACTTTCCAAAAAGAAGGGTATTTGTACTGTGCTGGAATTTTAGGGCCTCAAGAAATGAGATAGGCCATCAGTGCATCAGGACTGATCAATTTTCACATATATATACCCTGGATTGTAGACCCTATAGCATTCAATAAAAATAAATAATATACACCAATTTGGGTTATTTTTTTTTTACCAAAGAAATGTAGCAGAATACATTTGGCATAAATGTATATAAATGTATATAAAAATGTTAATCCCAGAAACGAAAAAGAGGGAAACCTCGAGACGAGGGTCCCCAGGACTTTAAAGGTGCTCCGTAATAATACTCCAAACTATACAAATTATTAGTAAAAAATCTAAAACCACTTTATTTTATTACATACATAAATAAAATATGTTCCCCAAAAGTCGGAAACACATTGCAAACAGACTCAAAACGTATACAGTATTGTAAGATTGCAAAGTAAATCCAGATGGATCCTACTTGAGGTCAGCTGAACCCCGCTCGACATGTTTCGCCCTAATGGGCTTCATCAGGAGACTCAGAGGGGCTGACTGGAAGAAGGCAGTCTTGCCGACATAGAAGGCCCCACAGTCACAAAACATGATATATATGACCCCTATGGATTGACAGTCTGCTCTGAATTTCGGTTTGAAGGTACGACCATTTGGGAGGACAATGGATCCTGACTCAAAGATATATTTGCAGAAATTGCAAGAGTTGCATCGAAAAGTGCCACATTTGGCCACTATTTTTCTTTGATCTGTATTAGGTGAAAGGTGACTGCGTACCAGTCTGTCCCTGAGGGATCGTGATCTTTTGAAGGTGATTTCTGGGTACGTTTGAAGATGTTTGGACACTGATCCATCCGCCATTAGTAAATACCAGAATTTGTCCATAACCTGTCTGATTTGTTTATGTTGACCCGCAAATCTGGTGATAAGTCTTATTGTATCTGGGGGTCTCCGATTTCTTGGATCTTTAGGCCCTAGTAATTGTTCCCTTTTCTTTTGTTTGGCTCTATGATAGGCTCGTTTCAAACAGTTTCTGCTATATCCTCTCTGTAATAGCCTGGATTGAAGATTTTTGGCTTCTTTCTCGAAATCGGCCTCATTGCTGCAATTCCTCAGTACTCTGAGGTATTGACCATAAGGAATATTTTTAATTAATGCAAATGGGTGGGAACTAGTTGCATGCAGCAAGGTGTTGCCACTCGAGGGTTTCCTATATAAGGTGGAGCCAATTCTCCCATCCCCCTGGACGTAAATGGTCACGTCCAGGAAGTTGAGAGATTCTTGGCTGCATTCCATGGTAAATTTTAGATTGAAATGATTGGATCGCAATTGGTCCATGAAGGAGGATAATTCCGAGAAAGTGCCTGAATTATGACTGACAGCTGTTTCCAATATTGATCCATCGATGCTTGATATATGAGTTAATGGTAAGATACCTATTGATACATGTACAGATACATATTTGTTTTTGAAATTGCCATAGATTGATTAATGCATATATATAACATTGCTGAAGATATTATTCATATCTGCATAATCTATGTAGTTATTAGTAATGGATATATATGGAGGTTAGTACACAACATGAGGATTTTGAAAGTATTATTATCCTGCAATAGTAAATTTATATCAATCTAATTCCCATGGTACCATATTGGTTGAATACATGTTGTATGAATCTTTTTCTCATTATTACGATAAATGACAAATATTCTTTGTATCACAGTCAGCCCCTCTGAGTCTCCTGATGAAGCCCCCTAGGGCGAAACATGTCGAGCGGGGTTCAGCTGACCTCAAGTAGGATCCATCTGGATTTACTTTGCAATCTTACAATACTGTATACGTTTTGAGTCTGTTTGCAATGTGTTTCCGACTTTTGGGGAACATATTTTATTTATGTATGTAATAAAATAAAGTGGTTTTAGATTTTTTACTAATAATTTGTATAGTTTGGAGTATTATTACGGAGCACCTTTAAAGTCCTGGGGACCCTCGTCTCGAGGTTTCCCTCTTTTTCGTTTCTGGGATTTATATTTTGTTGGACGTGGTGCTCCAATTTTAGGCTCTCCACTTGCTCAATATTCCTTTGGTTTTTATATAAAAATGTTATTTACTTACAAAAAGTTATAACAGAAACTAAGTAAAGCATGTTTTTTAAATGTTAATTTATATATATAGCAAAAAATAAAAAAAAACCCAGTGGTGATTAAATACCACAAAAAGAAAGCTCTATCTGTCTAAAAAAAATGATAAAAATTTCATTTGAGTACAATGTTGCATGACTAATTATCATTGAAAGTGTGACAGCACTTAAAAATGGTCTTGGCAAGAAGGGGGAAAAAGTGTATTAAAGTAGTTAACTCGCACCCTTTGGGGCTATCATAAAATAATATGCATAAAGCACTCTGCAGCTTACTTGTCTGGGTAAGACTGCAACTGTTAGCGAAGTACAAGGGAAACTTTATTATATTTTCTCCTCCCCTCTCTCAAATTGCCACAGCAAATATAAGAAAATGTGCTCTAACTACAGTAAATTAAAGTAAATTAAAGTGGGTTGTAGGTTATATTTCTGAATGGACCAACATGTTTCTCCAATAAGCATATCAAAATAAAAACAGTTTAAAAAATATATATATATATTTAATACTGGGCGCACCCTTCACTTAGGCTGGGTTTACACCTATGCGAACTGAATGCGTCTTACACCGCATCCAATTCGTAGGACACTTGAAGACATGTTGTTTTCAATGTGTCCAGTTCACATATGTGCGGTGCATTCGCAGTCCGCATTTCACAGAAAATGTCTGTGTTTTCTGTGCAGTGCGGTGCAAATTACAGCCCCATTTTGTTCAATGGGAACGCATCTAATTTGCAGCTGTGTTCTGCATTGAACGGGGATTCTTTTCCCCCTCCTGTCCTCGTCGAAGGCTCCCCACGGTTGCCTGCTCCTCCGTCTGACAATTCTTAAATCGGGAAGGAGCAGAGTCACCTGATGACCTCAACAGGTGACACGTTGGGGCATGCTGGGTCGATGACGTTGCAAGGGACGGGGTCACCCGCTAACATCATACCCCATACTTATTCACATGGGGGGTGGGATCTGGAGGCCCCCTTGTTAAAGGGGGCTTCCAGATTCCAATAATTTCCCTGCCTGCTAACCTCCTTAACCACAGCACAGGGTTGTGGGGAAGAGGCCCTTGTTCCTATCAACATAGGAAGAACGTGCTTGCTCGGATAAGGGTCCGTTATGGATTTTGGGGGGCCCCCACGCCATTTTTTTAAAAAAATTTGGCATGGGGTTCCCTTTAGAATCCATACCAGACCCTGGTATGGATTTGGGGGGGTTAACCCACTCTGTTTTTTTTTTTCTGACTTTTCTATTGTCGGCATTCTTTTGTTTATATTTCAGCTCTCAGCGGGGAAACCCGCTGACAGCTGATGAGTCATCGGTTGTTAAGGACGTGGTGATCAGCTTCCTGGCCTGCTGCTTAACAAACAGCTATTCCTCACACAGAATTCGAATCAGCCGATCATTTTTCGTCCGATCCAAATTCAAATCGTTCCAAAAATTTGGATTTGAATTACGAAACGAATCAACGAAACAAAATTAATAACATAATGCATCTATCCAAAACAAAACCAATATATCCTTTCTGCACATGTCTAAGGCTGCTTTCACACTGAGGTGTTTTACAGACGCTATTTAGCTAAAAATAGCGTCTGTAAAGCACCTCAAAAGTCCCCCCCAATCCACCCCAATGTGAAAGCCCTGAGTGCTTTCACACTGGGGCGGTGCACTAGCAGGATGTTACAAAGAGTCCTGCAAGCAGCATCTTTGGGGCGGTGAGGGGAGCAGTAATATACCGCTCCTCTACCGCCCCTGCCATTGAAATGAATGGCAAGCGCTGCCGAAGCGGCTGCACACCGCCTCGGTAGCACGGAGCACCAGCACTTTTAACCCCTTTTTAACCCCTTGTGGGGGGTTAAAAGCGTGGCGCTCCCGCCCGCATAGCGGAGCCCTGTCGCTGGTAAAACTCCGCTAAAACTAGCGGGGTTTTACCGCGACCGCGGGTACCGCTCTAGTATGAAAGTAGCCTAAAGAGAGTGATAACATAAGCTGCTTGCTTTCACACTGTCTCTCTATATTTGAAAGTATAACAAACTCTGTCAGAGCAGAGTAGGTGGAAAAGGAGACAGAAGGATGTGTCACTTCTCTGAGTCATTCTTTTGTATATACTGTGTGAGCTTCAACTACAGAACTCTTGATAGTAGATTTTTGCAGTAAAGCAGTTAAATTTAGCCTTGTAAGCACGTAAAGGAACCTAGTGCTCCACCTGCTGGCTTCAATGTAGGTATGAGATATTTAAAGGCAATTTTTTTATAGGCCAGATTTTATTTTCAGTGCTACACATAGCACAGAAAATACAAAAATATATACATTCTCTTTAAAGTAAAGAAATTTGATTTCACTTTTGGAAAGAGGCTTTTGAAAATGCTAATAAAGTGGAAGTTTTTGTGTTAGCGTCCCTAATGTTGGTCTTTGATGTGCCGGTGAGTGAGAGGGAGGTAATTTGCGGCAGTGGGTGAATTTGGCTCCCCAATAGAGACCAACATAGTTTATGATCTAGGCAAACACACAACACATTTTATCGCATTATCTGGGCTTTGTAATCTTGTCGTCTTTATCTGCTTCAGACTTCCCGGGGATGGGGGGGATGGAAGTGAATGGAAAGTGACAGCTGGGAGGAAAAACACAACATTAGCGGGTTCATCAAAATGAAAATTTAGTTTGGAAACAGATACACTTTGCAAATCAATATGCAATTATATCTGGCAGGGCGCAGGGCGCTGTCGTTCCGTCGGCTGCATCATCTCTCTCGCATTCGGATAATGAATGAGTCTGACACAACGGGGCTTGTGAATCTTCCTTCCCAGAGCTCGCTGTCTGGAGGTGCAGCGTCACACGGACGGGTATCAATAGCTATTAATAGGCCCGTCGCTCTGTGCTTCACTCACTTCAATTTCCTTGGCGGCTTCACAACTCTCGCCTGACTGTACACAAGAAATATATACCACCACTGTCTATCAAGTACAGAATTTAAAGGGTCACTCTAGCCAAAACTGAGAGCTGTAGGGCTAGCAGGAGAGTCTTAAAGTAGACCTGTGGAAGGCTATGCACAGTCAAATATTTGCATATTCTTAAAGTGTTACTAAACCCACAGCAGTAAAATCAGTCTGTCGATGCAGTAAAGCATGTTTGTTATACTCACTGTGGAACCTAAGGAGTTAATCCTCTGCATTGTGTAAAAAGGCTGTTTGATTCTTTCCTCTCCGATCACCTCCTTCTTCCACAAATCCAATATAATTCCTGATATTTACAGAGCCAGGGGACAGGCTGCACATGCTCAGTTTGGTGTGTATTGCTGGGGAGTTTTTTTTTTTACTTGGGAGAGTGCATGTAATCAGCACAGGGCCAATCAGCATTGTCCAGACAGAGGGTCAGGGTCCTGCAACCTCATATAACAATTGTGGGAGAATGAAAACTCCTTCTACAAGTTTTAACCAGACACTGATAGAAGTCACAAGACTGCTTTAACTGCTGATGAGAAAAGGTATTTAGCAGTTTATATTTACTAAAATAACTGCATTTCCATCTTCTGCGTACTATGCGAGACCAGATATAATGAATGCAGGGTCCTGGGTTTAGTAACACTTTTTACGTTTTAAAAAGACTTTAAAGTAGAAGTGTGATTATGGACATTCAAAAATTGACATATTCCTAACAAGCAGTAAATATGTTTTAAAATAAACTCTCTTACTTATTTTTATCTTCAAATTTCACAATGCAAGCAGTGAAGATGTTCAAGCCAGGGCTTTGGCACTCTACTCTCCCCCTTCCCATAGCTCTTTGTTACATTAGAGATTAGATGTTTGGCAAGCTGCCAGCTCACTTAAATGGAGTAAAGGAGGGTTATAACCCCTGCCAGTATTTTATTGCCATCTCTGTCCCATTGGGGAGATTTCCCTTCACATCCTGTCCCATAGCCAGAACAAGGAGTTCCTCCGAAGTGAGAGAAACCCTCATAGTCACCATGGTCATCAGAACTAGTTGCCCCTTTGGAAGATTTCCCCTCTTTTCCTGTTCTGGTGACAACCCAAAATGTGGGCTTTGTTTTTCACTTTCATTGTAAAGTGTCACTAAACCCACAACATAAAAATCTATTAATAAATGCTGTATTACATGTTGCTCGTACTCACTCTGTCACTATGAGATGTATTTTGTGTATTCTGCAAAGAACCTGGTTGATCCTGCTGCTTTCTATCTCCACCTTCTGTCCATGCCCCCAATTTAGCTAGGGAAATTGCAGCTGCGGTGGCAACGCTGCAAATGCTCAGTTTTCAATGAGTTTGTATACTGAGCATTTCCTCCCTATCACATCTAAGCAGCCCATGTCACTATCGCATGTCACACATGTGGGTGTATACAGTTGTAAATGACAGCCCACCCCCCCCCCCTCTCCATGCCCATTAACTAGCTAAACACAATGGGGGCAGGTTATTACATGTAGATTGATAGAAGCTTCACCTCCCTCTTATTCTAAAACACAGGCTGGAGGGGCATGACACAACCTATGCCTGGCAGAAATCTACCCACACCATGTTAGTGCCAAAAAATATTAAAGATTTGATTTCGAATATATATTTGTACACAATATAAAACAGTTTATTGTTATTAAATATTTACTTTTAATCTGTATTTCAAAGGCTGTTTTTTTATTTTTGAACATGTGACCAGCAGCAGAGGACTAGAAGCTCCTCCTGCCTATGTTTCCCTGCAGACAGGCTGGGAAAGAGCTGGTTCATGTGACAGCTGTATATTGATTAGGAAAAGGGTATTTAGATGTTTGTTTGTTATTTACCGGTTCCCGACCGGCTCGCGTACATTTACTGCTGCAGAGTGGCAGTGTCCCGCCGCACTCTGCAGGATTGTGGCTGGGGCTCGGGCGGACTCGATCTCCGCCGGCGAGCCGTAATTGCCTGGCAGAGAGGAAGAACGGGAAACCGCCGATGTAAACACGGCAGTTCCCCGCTCTGTCAATGGGCATTTAAAAGATCTATTGATCCCTATCACTGGGATCAGTTAGATCTCTTATGTCCCTGGTAGCCCAGCCCCCCCACAGTTAGAACATGCCTAAGGGGCTAGGCTACCAGGGGCATAAGGGATCTAACTGATCTCTTATTTGTAAAAATGCCAGAAATGAATTCTCATGGTTTGTAAATGCGGCAACTTTTGCACAAACCAATCTATAAACGCAGACTGCGATTTTTTTTTACCAAAATATGAGTAAGAATATAAATCGGCCAAAACCGATGAACGAATTTGTATTTTTAAAATTTTTTTTTAATTTGTATTTTAGCAAAAAGTAAGAAATATTGTTTTTTTGTAAAATTGACGCTCTTTTTTCATTTATAAAGGTGATCAGAAATGACGCAGGGGTGATCAAATACCACCAAAAGAAAGCTCTATTTGTGGTAAAAAAAAGGACGTAAATTTTATTTAGGTACAACGTTGCACGACCGCGCAATTGTCAGTTAAAGTGACGCAGTGCCGAATTGCAAAAAGTGCTCTGGTCCTAACATGGGAAATCCTTCCGGGGCTGAAGTGGTTAATTCAAATAATTACAGTGCCATCATCCAAATACAGAAATAGAAGGGACAATGTAAATTAATCAATGCATGTTTAATAACACTTTAATGATAATGGAGAACAGAACAAATAAAGAGGTTGAATCTACATAACAGGGGCCCAGACAGCAATTGAAACCTGATAGGTGTTCTAATCCCACTCCATCCAAAACTGTAAATAGTTTTAGAAATTCAGACTATATGGTATGGTGACACTACAATCATCTGGCACCTCATCCCGTATTGGAATAACTTGTTGAAAATGGGGAAAGGGGGAAGGGGAGGGGGTAGGGTAGTCTACCTTCTAATTTGATAGGCACCGCAATAATCCCACTTTGACTACCCTACCCCCTCCCCTTCCCCTTTTCCCCATTTTCAACAAGTTATTGTAAAAAGTTTTACATTTAGTTATACTTAAAAACAAATCCATGCTCAAAATGTAAAATGATATAATAATTTCCATATTGCATTTTTATTTATGAATGATCATGCAGCCTGAAAATACATTTTTGATTATTCCCACATTTTTTTTGAATTCTATGACATGTATTCACTATGTCCTGTGAGTAGGCACTGCCTGTCTTACAGAGGTGCTGATAGGAGGAGTTTCAGGAGGCGGAGTCAGTACAGAAATCACTGCTTGCAGGCAGAAAGGTACCATGGGACATATAGTCCTTAGAAATGGAAAATAGACAGCAGAGAAGCTGCAAAGCATACAGGGAATCCAGGAAGTTGTGGAAAGCGATGGTCAGCAGACAGGCAGCACTCACAACATGAAAGGAGATTTTTCAAGTACGATTATATTGGACTGTCAAAAATGACTATTGTTTGTATTGTTATTACAACACTGATGTTACGGAAAGAAGGTGTATTCTGTGATCACACAACTCCTTTAAAGCAAAACTGAGATGATTCTGCTGCAAACTTTGCCCCACGTTCAGCCCCTTACCCCCTTGTAGCCCCCTTGGCACCCTTTACCCAAAACATTGCCTTAGGTGTCTTTAGTAAGGTCTGGTGACACCACAGTTACTCTTCACCCTCATCTTACTCCGACAGTGGGCAAATCCTAAAGGCTGCAGTGAGAGATGCTACATCATTGCAGGGTACCCCTCTCTGCTCTTGTCCTGTTAGGCCACTTTGGGGGTCAGAGCCTTAATGCCCTGGGCTTACAGAAGAGGAGCAGCAAAACATCCCCAGAGATCGATTGTATGTATTGGTGTTTAGGTGCAGGCAGTAGGCACAGGCACACTGTCCAGGCAAGAAATGTGAATATAACAGAAGATAAAACGACCTAAATTTACCATCTGTCTATGTGTTATATGAGAACAAATCTGTGAAAATGTATTTTTGAGCAATGTGTTCCATATTTTACAGTTGAAGAGTAAAGCCCTAGAAAGCTGACCTGTTTTTTTTAAATTCAGGCACAAAATCTAGGGCAGGTGCAAAAAGGACAGATAAAAGGCAACTTTGGTTCAGAAGTAGACAGTGAGGGCCAGAGGAGCCATAGACATGATAAAACAGTTGCCTGATAAAGCAGTCTTTGGATGGATCCAAATCTATGCCTATGGGCGCCTCTGTCACACAGGTGGCTGGGGGGTGGGGGGGGGGGTAAAAACAGGTAAAACCCCAATTTTACCATCCCCTGGCCACCCATCTCCCCCAATACAGAACATCCTACACTTACAGTTCAAAAACATAGGACACATGACTTTCAATTTTAGACCCTCAGGGACAAAGCCAAGCCAATGTTCAATGTGAACAGTTTAATTTTTCAAAAGTAATGCCTCTGAGGAATACAAGGGCCGCTATTGTTTCTGAAAAAGCTAGTTGTCTGGTTGTTACGCAATGATTATGGTGAAGGTTTGCTTTGCTATGTAATATTTTTTTATATGTTTTTGCTAATTTATAAATTTCGTTTTTTGAATGCCGCGGTTTGTCCCATGTTGGAACTTCTCTCTGGACTCTTTTGGGGTTCAAGTCACCCTAGCATTCAAAACTTTCTGAGCCACTGAACAGGTACAAGCATTCAGAAGAGTCATATCTGCATACTTGTTTGGGCCAATGATTAAAGATATAAAAGCTAAAAGGTCAGAATAACAGCCAGGCAATAAGCATTTTCAAAAGGAGAGTTCAGCAAAAGCAGACTCTATGTTACTACTTTAACAGTTTTCCTTTAAATCTATTATCTTTTTTTAGGCCTCCCTCACTCTTATTCACTCTGGCGCATTGCAACGCAGGCGCATTGCCTTAGTGCGGGGAGTGTACCATAATGCTCAAAGGCATGCATGGTGCATTTACATGTGCATTACTGCAACATATAGGTGTGAATGAGCCCTATTCCTTTATGTATTTTAATGGTAATTTATTTGTGGACCTTGCTTTGTGCACTGATCCAAATCATGTGGTGGAGGGGGGATTACGGTGTGGGGTTGTTTTTAAGGGGTTGGGCTTGGCCCCTTAGTTCCAGTGAAGGGAACTCTCAAGGCGTCATCATACCAAGACATTTTGGACAATTTCATGCTCCCAACTTTGTGGGAACAGTTTGGGGATGAAAACATAAAAGAATTGTGAAAAGAGAAATAACGAGCAGCTAACACTTCACTAGACCTATAGTGTATACAACTGGAAACAAAAATGTGTAGCACTGAAAATTTTAAACAATGTAACAATGAATACATATTATATGACATGAAAAACTGAAGAAAAGTCCAGCAATGGGTTGATCTCATATATGAGCTATTAAAATCCCCAAAAAATGTGGAGAGTGATTATATAAAGTGCAGAATAAAGGGTGGGTGAGGACCGCGTGAGCATCGCCATTTGCTTTTAACTGATTTATGCCAGCTATGTACAGCTTTTATATAATTAAAGCTTTTTAATTGGAGTCACATTATGTGGAGCCTTTTGTTTTTACATATGTCTATGAGCATGTGACCATCTTTTTGGATGTCTACTGGAGTCTATACCTGGATGTGGATTGTCTTTTATGATTTATGATTTTCTTTTTATGATTTAACAACAGCCTTTGGGTCTGTTTCCTGCCATAGGAAGATTCCATCAGGGATTAATTCCCAACCAAGCTCTGCTGACCCACGTTACCATATAGTATGTGAGTCCAACCTATCTGGTAAGCGCTTAATCTGACCACCTCTAAGTGCACTACCGCTTTGTATTCACTATTTGGAGTGCCACGATCTTCACTTTTTAATTATTCGAAACATACACACTGTTTATGGGTCTTGGATTTACTCCATATATTTTGCACTATTTGCACTGTACCTTGTGAAGGACATATATTGCACTTTATTTTGCACTTTATATAATCACTGTGCACATTTTGTTGGGATTTTAATATCTCATATAATGAGATCAACCTATTGATGGACTTTTCTTCAGTTTTTTTATGCCATATAATATGTATTCATTGTTACATTATATAAGATTTTCAGCGCTACACATTTTTTGTTTACAGCTTGGGGATGGCCCCTTCCTGTTCCAACATGACTGCACACCAGTGCACAAAGCAAGGTCCATAAAGACATGGATGAGTCCTGACCTCAACCCGATAGAACATCTTTGGAATGAATTAGAGTGGAGACTGCGAGCCAGGCCTTCTCCTCCAACATCAGTGCCTGACCTCACAAATGTGCTTCTGGAGGAATGGTCAAACATTCCCATAGACACTCTGCTAAACCTTGTGGACAGCCTTCCAAGAAGAGTTGAAGCTGTTATAGCTGCAAAGGGTGGTCCAACTCAATATTGAATCCTACGGACTAAAGCTGGATACACACTATACAATTTTCTTTAGATTTTTTCCTTTAGATTTACCAAAACCATATAATATGAGGTCAAACTTAAACACTTTCAATTTGTATGCAATCAGGCAGGCCATTACACTACATAGTTGAAGGTAAATCCAGCTTAAAACTGGGATGCCATCAGTGGCATCACTAGAACCTTCAGGGCCCTGGTGCAAGAAATTATGAAGGGACCCCCTGACCCCTGGCCAGGGCCCTTCCCTCTTCCCACTGATCCTGGGGCCCTTTACTCCTGTCATGGGTCCCTTTATTACGGTTCCACCGAATAAATGAATAGCTGTGCACCGAGTCTCCCATTCATTCAGAAACTGAAGTATAGTAAAAACAGTTTACTATGCTTCAGTTATGAATGAACCAATTGGTACCAATCACTGACTCTATTCATTCAGAAACAGAAGGAGGCGGTAAATGACAAATTTACAGACCCATTCCCATCTCTCCATCATGACACATCTTCTACAGCAGCTGGCAGGAGAGAGGAGGGGGGAAGACAGCAGCTCTGGGGGGGGGGGGGGACACAGGGACCCTGGGAACAGCAGAAGACAAATAAACTGGATAGGAGGGGTGGTGGGGGCAGCATATAGAGGAACCAATCTCCTCCATTAGGAGAAAAATGGAGGAGATTGGTTCCTCTAAATGCCGCCCCTACCATCCCTCCTATCCAAGTGTACAAGGGAGGCACACGGGCCTCCGGGAGCACAGGGCCCGGTACCCCTGCAACCCCTGTAGTTACGCCCCTGTATGCCATTAAACTTAATGTGTGTGTAAAGGCATGTGTCCCAATACTTTTGGTAATATAGTGTATATAATGTCGTGTTTACGTAGCACTTTACATATGTATTACACATTCACATCAGTTCCTGCCCTCAAGGATTGTGATGTAATATACAGATTTTATCATCTGTAAATATTCATTCTATTCCTGAATTTTAACGAAAACTTGCTTCGTCACACTCAGGAAAATCTGCACATTTGTGATAATGTTGGGTAAGCTGTCTGCATATTTGGGATATTTCCCTCTGTGTGTATCCTGACATCCAGGACTCTGTTATTCCAACGACCTTGGCCTCTCTATTGACTGACTGAATAATAGCTTGTTCACACTGGGCACCTTGCCATGCATTTTGCAGCACAAGCAAAATGCTCAGACAAGGAAAAATGTCCCTGCCTTCTACAAGGCTTATTTCCACTAACACGCTGTGCTATAGCAGGTCTGGAAAAAAGATTCTGCATGCTGCATATTTCAATGCATGGTCCCCTTTAAGCCTATAGAATGGAGTCCTTTAAACTTGCAACTAAACGTATGTGAGTCTCATAGTCGTGCCAGTTGCCATGTACATTAGGATGCAAATGAGCCATTAATGGCTGCAAAAATACTGTAGCCTTCTTATGGGGGATAGTTTCAGACAGACAGGCAGTATTGGTGTGTGTATGCAGTGGTGTATTTAGGTTTTGTGCTGCCCTAGGCCTGACTAAACGCATGCACCCCCTAATTTAAATACCCCACCCCTTCCTGTCAAGGCCACACCCCTTGCTGGTTAAGACCCGCCCTATTAGCTGTAAACCACACCCATTCCTCTTTAAGCTCCACCTTTTCCTCTCTGTACATTGGCACACACAATCACACACTTATCAGTGCCCATCAGTGCAGCCTTATCAGGGGGCCACCAGTGTCACCTATCACTGCGGCCTCATCAGTAACCAACAGTGTAGCCTCATCAGTGCCCATCATCAGTACAGTCCCATCAGTGCAGCCTTATCAGTGCCCATCAGTGCAGCATATCAGTGTTCATCCATAGAGTTCCACTAGTGCAGCCTCATCAGTGCCCATGTCAGTGTTGCCTTATCAGTGGAGCCTCATCAGTGGCCCACAGTGCAGTGCAGTGTTCATCAGTACAGTCCCATCAGTACAGCCTATCAGTGTTCAGCCGTACAGTCCCATTAGTGCAGCCTCATCAGTGCCCATGTCAGTGATACCTTATTAGTGCAGCCTCATCAGGGGCCCCAAGTGCAGCCTATCAGTGTTCATCAGTACAGTCCCATTAGTGCAGCCTCATCAGTGCTGCCTTATCAGTGCAGCCTCATCAGGGGCCATCAGTGCAGCCTCATCAGGGGCCCCCAGTGCAGCCTATCAGTGTTCTTCAGTACAGTCCCATTAGTGCAGCCTTATCAGTGCAGCCTCATCAGGGGCCATCAGTGCAGCCTCATCAGGGGCCAGGGAGAAGAAGCAATGTAAGGATGCCACGCTGAGGAGTGTAGGCGGAGCATTAGGCTGGCTGCCAGGGGCTTTATTTGTGTGGGAGGCGGCCATGGGAGCCAGGACTTGGGAGGACAGGTCGGGGGGCTTTTTTTTCATGCAGGGGGTCGGCTTTTTTGCCATCCGCCCGCAAAGTGTCGCCCTAGGCCTAGGCAAGATACAGCCTAGATCAGGGGTCAGGAGGTCTGGGGTGCCAGGGTATGGTATTGGGGG
>BLSH010518949.1:921754-941165 GCA_018402905.1 Glandirana rugosa | reverse complement strand
CAGGGTATGGTTTTGGGGGGGATCAGGAGGGCTGGGTGTCAGGAGGGTATAGAATGGGGTATCAGGAGAACTGGGGTGTCAGGAGGGTATAGTATGGGGGGGATCAGGAGGGCTGGGGTTTCAGGAGGGTATAGTATGGGGGGGATCAGGAGGGCTGGGGTGTCAGGAGGGTATAGTATGGGGGGGATCAGAAGGGCTGGGGTGTCAGGAGGATATGGTATGGGGGGAGGTCAGGAAGGCTACGGTGTCAGCAAGGCTGGAATTTAAAAATGTTCTATATGCAGAGTGGCACAGGGTAGGTGCAGTGGCCCTGATCCCTGCCGCCTCTCTTACCTTCCCTTGGATTGGTGGGGAGAGCCAGTGGGGAAGGGTGCGAAGCGCTCGGGCTGCTGTCCTGGCCACGGCCTTGGGATTCCCATCGTCGTCATCCACCTCTCTCTCTCCTCCTCGTCCCGCCCCGGGCCAGGGAGAAGAGGCAATGAAAAGATGCCACACGGAGGAGGGTGGGCGGAGCATTAGGCTCCGCCTGCCAGTCAAATTACGTGCACCCGGCCTGGCCAGTCACCGGCCGTGTTATGGAGGCACACCCCCCCCCCAGCCAAGGATGCCCATAATATTAGGAAGTGCTGCGCTACAGCAAGCTGGCCGGCGGGGGCTGTATTAGTGCAAGAGGCGGCCGCGAGAGCCAGGACTCAGGAGGACGGGACGGGGGGCTTGCTTTCATGCGGGGGGGTTTGCTTTCATGCGTGGGGACAGCTTTTTTTGCCGCCCCCCGCAAAGTGCCACCCTAGGCCTAGGCCTTGTTGGCCTAGGCCAAGATATAGCTCTGTGTGTATGGCCACATTACATGACATGCTCGGCAGGGAGTTAATCCTTAGCCGATGTCGCCAGAGAGGAGCGTTAATCTCCTCTCCGCTGTGAAAGCTTTCTCCTACATCCTGAAGCATCAGCTGTTTTATAATATACTTTATTTTTACATGGCTGTCACATCTGTTTAACTTTGCTATGCCTGCCAGCTCCAAGGTGAAGACGCTTTAATCAGGAAACGTTGCCAGTGACGTGTGGCGCATTTATGATGGGAGACATCACTTGTCATCCAGAGCTGCTTTTCACCCACGCTTCCAACGCTCGTTCTGCTAGGACGTTTCTCTAGATAGATGCACACTGCAGTCCCATCAGGGGTGGCAGCCGAGGCAGTCTGCTCCATGGCGCCTCTCTGTGGTTGCAGGTGGCTGAGGAAGCATCAGGGACTTGTGCTCACTTAAACAGAGAGGATTGTAATAACCTTCGTATATAAATATGTCAGAAAAGAAGAATTTGGTAAAGTCCATCGAAACATTTGCAACATTCAGCTAACTTCCTGGCTAGCAAATCCGGATTCCAGCTCGTTTTTCAGTTCCTCCTTTGGTCTATGGTGGCTGCAAAGCGAATGTACATCAGACCTGCCCACTGTTTTTTGGTTGTAAACCTAGGCCTCGAGTGATTTTCAAGCTGTGGAAAAGGGTCCCTTTTACTGCAACCTATGGAAACTGCATGCAAACTGTAAGCAAAACCTGCCAAGCCACTCCCACCCGACATCCTTTGATTGAAAAATCAATGGGCAGAAACTTGTCAGCCAAACAGTGCCTGCATCCAATCAGAATACAATACATGAAGCAGCACAGTGGCTTAGCACTTTACCCTAGCAGCACTGGGGTTGTCAGTTTGAATCCCAACCGCGACACTACATGCTTGGAGTTTGCATCTTCTCCCTGCGCCTGCGTGGGTTTCCTCCGGGTACTCCAGTTTCCTCCCATGCTCCAAAGACATGCTGGTAGGTTAATTGGCCCTAGTGTGTGTATGTATGAGTGTAAATTAGGGACCTTAGATTGTAAGCTCAATGATTTAAATGCATAACATACTCTATATGTAAAGTGCTGTTTAAATTGACAGTGCTATAAAAGTATAATAAATAAGCAGGAAATTTCATCCATCTCCTCTGTTAGCATGGATGGAGGAAACTGTTAAAGTTTTTGATTCAAACAAATCTTCATGTGAACGGCCTGCTTAACCACTTCAATACCAGGCACTGGTACCCCTTCCTGCCCAGACCAATTTTCAGCTTTCATAGCTGTCGCATTTTGAATGACAATTGCGCAGTTGTGCGACGCTGTACCCAAACAAAATTTTTATAATTTTCTTCCCACAAATAGAGCGTTCTTTTGGTGGTATTTGATCACCTCTAGGGTTTTTATTTTTTGCGCTACAAATAAAAAAAGACTGAAAATTCTGAAAAACAAAAAGTTTTTCTTTGTTTCTGTCACAAAGCTTTGTAAATAAATATGTTTTCTCCTTCACTGATGGGCACTGATGAGGCTGCACTGACAGGCACTGATGAGGCAGTACTGATTGTCACTGATGAGGCGCCACTGATGGGCACTGATAATGAGGCATTTATATTCAGCACTGATGGGCACTGATAGGCAACACTGATAAGCAGCACTGATATGCAGCACTGATGGGCACTGATAAGCAACACTGATGGGCACTCATAGGTGGCTCTGGGCACTGATAGGTGGCACTGGTGTGCACTGATAGGTGGCACTAGTGGGCATTCATAGGCTGCACTGTTAGGCAGCACTGATAAGGAGATACTGGCAGGCATCTCAGATGGGCACAGTGCCATCCCTATAGTGCACTGTATGCCCCTTAACTTGGTGGTCTTGAGTGGGCTCCCTGGTGGTCCCTGGATAGGCTCCCTGGTGGTACCTGGGTGGGCTCCCTGGTGGTCCCTGGGAGGGCTCCCTGGTGGTCCTGGGTGGCGAACCTAGGGGGCTGCACTGATAAACGATCAGCGCATACCCCCCGTCAGAAGAGCTGCAGATCAGTTCTCGTCTACTCACGTCTGCAGATGTGAGTAGAGGAAGCGCCGATACACGGCTCTTCCTGTTTACACTGTGACCAGCCGTCATTAGTCACGGCTGATCATGTGGTAAAGAGCTTCCGATGCACACCCCCGCGGAAGCGTTAACTCGGGTTATCTGGCCGGACGTCAATAGGTCAGGATAATGAAGCCCCTGCCTGGCCATCATTTGTCTATAGGCGGGAAGTGGTTAAGGGGAAACTTCACCCTAAAGGTGAAGTTCGCTTTATGTTCTCCTCTTGCCACAGTGATCCAACAGAAGTGCACCCCCCAGCCTTCTCTGAGACTGCAGTACCATTCACAAAGTGCAGTGCGGCTCCGGCATGTGCAGTGGGCAGCCGACTGTGAAGCTGCAAGGAATCATAGCTGGCTGCTCACAGTAAACATGCCAGTGCCAGGCACCCAAAGACCCGGTTCAGGTGAGGACAGCACTGGACCCCTGCACAGGTAAGTGTCCTTTTATTAAAAGTCAGCAGCTACAGTATATGTAACTGCTGATGTTTAATTTTTTTCTAACATGGCAAAGAACCACTTTAAGATGCACACAGAGGAGAGTTTAGGAATAAAGGGGTCCTAAATGTCAAATGAGTCTGTATAAATGTGAGGACTTGAACATACATGAATGTGAATGTTTTTGTCAGTTTTCACATTGCACATGAACAGTGAGGTTCAATAGAATCCTGCAGCACCATAACTCCCAGTTGTCCCTGATTTTGAGGGACCGTCCCTGATTTGGAACAAAGTCCCTTTCCTCTTCATTTGTCCCTCATTTTGGTCTGATGTATATACCTGTATTAAAATGCATGATTTATCTATCAAAAAGTGTTTCCCAGTGCCAAACTTCATCCAATTTCTAAATGGTTGCATTTGTATTTTTCAAGAGCCAATATTAAGGAATAGTAGTGGTAAAAAAGAAGCACTTGTGGGTTTAACCAATCATTTTTTGTGTATTCATTCTCCTTGTAATGGGATGTGGCAGGGGGTGTGCCCTATGAATTCATACCTTTCCTAATAGGTGTCCCTCTTTCCCATTTCAGAAACTTGCGAGGTATGCAGCCTAGACGAAATTACTAATAACTGCAGACATTATTATTTTATCCAGAGTTTAAATGGGGAATTCAGTATGGAGCGAAATCCTTATGGTTGGAAAATGCTTAAACTCAGCCCTGGGTACTAATACCACATTAGCAGTAATGTAAATGAAGCCAATGTTCCTATATGGGAAGAACAGGAAATACCAATGTTAGTAGGACTAGAGCATGCAAATGCAGATGGTGATAATGCTTTATAATGAAGACAGATCTTTTGACCACAGAAAAGGTGAAAGAACAGCAAACTGATTGCTAGGTGCTGTATAAATGTTCACATTACAAAGCAGGACTAATCTGCCTCTTCTCTAAGTACAGCGGTCTCGATAATCAATACACAGATCCCCGCTAGTGAGTTCTTATGTTTATGCCATGGGTATGGGGAGTTTCCTGTAACCAACATGGACAAAGACGCATCAGTCTTATCTACCTGATCCTGGTAATCCACATTTATCTATTACATTTTCTCCTCAGTCAACATCCATAGCAGTTGAGTCCTCATTGACTTTGGCTGAAGAACTCTGTTAAGCTTGCTTTTAAGACAGCCTTGTGACTTTTCCACACTGTCGTCTTGGAAACTCTACAAGCCTTTATGTGAAAATATTACTTTTTTGTGCAGAAATCATATCAAGTCGGAAAAACTTGGTAGACAAGGTCAAATGTTTGCCTCAGGTGGCCAGTATGGAGGACCACTTATCAGTTTAATTCCTTATCCTGCCCTCCATTTAAATACTTGGGACCAATCTCTTCTTCTATGTTTTTCATGGTCCCTCATTCGTCCTTGCTTACTGGAGGCAGTAACCATGATAAAGGCTGCACAGTGGATTCGTGTTTACCACCTCTGCTATCTAACACTAGGTTCCTTGGTTTCAGTCCCAACCAGGACAATACTTGTATGGAGTTTGAATGCTTGCATGGGTTTACTCCCACACTACAAATACATGCTGGTAGGTTACTTGGCCCTAGTATGTGTATGTATGCAGGAAGGGACCTTAGATTGTAAGCTCCTTGAGGGCAGAGACCGTTGTGAATGTAGAGTATGTAAATTGTCAGTGTTAAATAAATACCTGTGAAAAAAAATGGGGCACCTATGAGACACTTATAATAAAAGACACTTGCCTATTGGCCTATGTTCCTCTAGTGAGAGATGACATCTCTGGAAGAGAGTGTGTGAGTAGTGAGAAATCAGGTCCAGACTGCAGTCTTTGAAACTAGAAAGAAAACTGGTAAAGGGGTCCTCAAGACCTTCTAAGTTCACGAGAGAAATAGTTTACCCAATGGTACAAATTGGTGATCAGTGGTGAGCAGACTGGCCAGGGTCACAGCAAACTAGGTTTGGACATACCTGTTCCCTAATATTCAGCTCATCAGATGGTTGCAACTCACAGTCATTGAGGCTGTGTACGGTGACCACTGTGTATACAATATTAAAACACTATTCTTCCAGCATCTACAGCAGAGAATCCGACAGCTCCCTACAGACCTGCCACCGTATCTCTTTACCGACTCCAGGTCAATCCTTTCACAAACACAGCCATTGTTTAATAATATCCGTCTATCGCCACTTTCAATACTGCAATCCAGCTCGAAGCAGGATGGGAATGGAGAGAAGGGATTCCTTCTAAAGAAAACACCAATCATTTCCCCGGAGTGCAAGACAATCCGAGGCTGGAAATTGTAAAAGCATATTATAAATACCATCCAAGGTGTGAAAAAGACAGCTGTGAATTGCTCATAATCAGATCTTTGCATGTTCAATGCGGTCCATGGGATGGACTATTCAAAGGAGTATGAGGTTTTAGGAGCTGCTCCATGTTTTCTATGTTTGATGTGTAGCGCCCTTACAGAGTAGGTGCGTTTTCTAGCAAGGTTTTGGCTAGGATAGGTAAATTTAGCCAGTGTATTGTGCAGGCCTGGGTGTTTGATCTGAGCTGGGAGGAGTGGTTCAGGGAGGATTGGGTGGACTAAACAGATGAGGTCACCAGAACCTTCTTCTCTGTATCCAGACACTTGGTGTTGGTCTCTGGGCAGAAAGCTGGAAGATAGGTGGAGCCATCTGGAGTATTCTAAGGAGCCCCGACCAATCCCCATGCAGGGTTGTCAGGGGGCAGACCTCCTTAAATACTCAGAGTCAGCCCAATCTGGGAAGAGTAGTGTCGGGTGAAAAGTCGGAGATGTAGCCGAGGCATTGTGGAGCAGGCCCCTACCCGGGAGGTCTCCCCCAGTCTGGGGAGGGTGACCTTGGGGCCTGGGAGTTCGCGTGCAGCCAGGGAGGAACAGGAGAACAGCAGAGATGCTACACAGTGAGAGACTTTAAGGAACCCACCGGTGCGGCGAGTGACGGTCCCTGGGACTGAAGGAGAGAAAGTGCTGGAGCAGGCTGGGAGAGGAAAGAGGTCAGTCAAGGGAAGAAGAGAGTCCCTGAGGGAAAGAGAAGGTCTAGGGGGCCTGGAGTCAACGATGGGCTGGGTGTTGTAGTCCATTAAAGGCCAGGTTAGCAAAGAAGTACTTTTGCTGCACAATCAGAGGGCCGTGTGCCCTTTACCTGTAATGGGTGTTCCTGAGGTCCTGCCGGGACAGGGTAGGCCTCGCCACGTGCTAATCGCGGTGAAGAACAGTGCATGGATGCCTAATAAATTCTGTTTAGGCTGGAAACCAAGTACTGAGCTGGAGGGTGAAGGAGTAATAGTCTGTAGAGGGAGAGTCTGCAGTGTACCATAATTCTACTGGGGATCCCACAGTAAAACCCTTATCCCCCTTATTGCTCCTTCACTTCTCTCCAGCACTCCCCTTAGTTTCCTGACCTGAAGGGAAATTTATCAGGCTGACTCAATTCCTTTCTCTTCACCACATCTAGCACATGGTGAGGCCTGCACTGTCAGCCACCTGATACAGGCCAGGGTCAAAGACCCCTCAAAGTGTAGCTTAGTACATTGGTGCTAGCTGGGCCTTTGATGGACTACAACTTCCAGCCCATACCTCTTCCAGGTCACACTGACCTGCTTTCCTCCCAGTGACACTCCTTTCCCTGACTGAATTCTGAGACCTCCACAGACTGTCCACTATTCCTCTCCCAGCCTGCTCCAGCCTTTCCTCCAGCTCCCAGGGTCTGTCACTCACCGACTCCAGTGGATACTTTAAAGTGTTCTTAGTAGCACTTCTGTTGTTCTCTTGCTGCCTTGTGCTGCTCCAGGAATCCACTCCACTCCTGGCTGCACCTGAACCTCCAGGCCTTAAGGTCACCCCCCAGACTCGGGGCTCCCTCCCGGGTAGAGGCCTCCGCAGCACCTCTGCTACATTCTCCACACTTCCACCCGACTTCTCCTCCCCCCTGCTGGCAGACTGCTGTATTTAAGAAGGCCTGCCCTCTGCCAATCCAGACTGTAGATTGGTCAGGGCTCCTTGTCATACATCAGGAAGTGACACCTCCTCATCCATCCCCCTCTCCAGAGCCATCTCTGCTCAAAGGGGAGGAAACTCCAAGGGGTGTTCCCTCCTTCCATCTCCAACCACTCCCTGAGCCATTCCCCAGCCCTGATCAAGACATTCAGGCCTGCACCTACAGTCAGGCCTGACTAAATTTTGCCTCTCCTAGCAAAAAGACCTCACAAAAAACTCCTACACTTTTGGGGCGCTACATGTTGATACCACAATCCGGGAAGCACCTTACTTGGTCACAGGGAATGTACTTCCTGAAACTGTGCATGTAACTTGCTCTCTCCCATTTAGTCATATCATAAATCACATTCAGGACTCCAAGGCAGATTTAAATTTGATAGACGACCACAAGAAGCACCGACGTTAGGCTTTATATATGTGGGAGATATGAAGAAGCCTACAGTGGGTGTATCTAAGAATTACTCTTCTGCCTCACAAGCAGGGGTTTGCATTACCAGACTGCAGACAAAAGGGAGTGAGATGGACTCAGGGCAAAGTACTAGGTGTAGCCCAACCTAGATACAGCCCAGTGGTGGTCTGTCCATTGGGGATGGGCCCGTCGTTCGAGTCGAACATAAATTCGACTCGAACATCAGCCGTTCGTCGAATTAAGAACATTATGGGGCGTTTGCAGCGATTTCGCCTCCGCGGAGCACCTCATAATGCATTGCGCGCAGATGGCACGCACAGATCCTTCTCCATGGGAGGGCCCATGCCGTCTGCCCACTCTTTGTTATGACAGTTTATCTATATGGCAGGGTGGGGCCACCCGGCGACATAAGCGAGCGACCCCGTCCCTGTGACATCAGAGGGGGCGGGTCATGCGCATACATCACTGAGTGGCCCTGCCCTGCCATATAAATAAAGTGTCACAACAAACAGAGCTCAGTCGGCTGGAGCCCTCCCATGGAGGAGGAGTTGCGTTTTTTTTTTTCCGGGTCCATCGTTCGCCATGATTGATTGGATTACAACGGGGACAGACTAAGGGCCCCCCCCCCCCCCCCCAGGCACATCATTTAAAGGAATATTTCATTTTTATTGTTTCACTTTTAGCATCATTAAAATCACTGCTCCTGAAAAAACTATTGATTCAAAAACTTTTTTTTTCATTGATACTGTTCCCTAGGGCAGGACCTGGGTCCCCATACACTATTTTTTTTTTTCTTGCTTAAATTAAACATTTATTAAACAGTACAACAAGCCTCCAGTCAGTGCACTTGTATGCTTAATTTTGATTTTAAAAACGATGTATCTTAAATATTAAATACACAAAAACATGTAATCAATACTTTTGGACAAAAAAAATGGGCTAACTTTACTGTTTAGTTTTTTTTTTAAATTCATTAAAGTGTATTTTTTCCAATAAAATTGCATTTGAAAGACCGCTGTGCAAACACCATGTGACATAAAATATTGCAACAACCGCCATTTTATTCTCTAGGGTCTCTGCTAAAAAATATATAATGTTTGGGGGTTCTAAGTGATTTTCTAGCAGAAAATACAGATTTGTACTTGTAAGCAACAAATATCAGAAAAAATGTTCTCAGACTTGGTAGGCTGCCCAGATTTTTGTCTCTCTGTTTTAATAAGAGTGACTTAAGTCAATCAGACTTAGAAAAAGGTTCCTGTACTACTTTTGGGGAGACTTCAGGCGACTTGCATTGACTTCTATTACAGAAGTAATTTGCAAGTTGAGCTGAAGTCGCGCTGTGCAGGGTCGCACTGAGTCGCCCCGCAAGTCAGATTGCCCCTGTGTGAACCGGCCTTTAGTAGTGCATAAATTAATTGGCCTAATTTGCAGCACAATTGGTCAATGCCGATTAATTAAAAAATGCCACAAATTGGCCCCATATATATCGGCCGGCCAATATATCGGTCTACCTCTAAAGCACGCCCCACTTTTCACATATTTTTTTGTATACATTTTTGAAAACCATTTATCATTTTCCTTCCACTTCACAATTGTGTGCCACTTTGTGTTAGTTTATCACTTAAAATCCCAATAAAATACATTTACATTTTTAGTTGTGACAAAATGTGGAAAATTGCAAGGGGTATGAATACTTTTTCAAGGCACTGTATATACTGTATATCAGGGACATGCAGTGAGGTCAGTGGCTGGTGAGGCACTGGCTAATATCAGAGCCAGATACACAAAGGTTACATACGCCATGAACGTTAGAGCGAAAACAATAATTCTAGCACTAGACCTCCGCAACTCTAAACTGGTAACCTGTAAAAAATTTTAAAGCGTTGCCTATGGAGATTTTTAAGTACTGAACTTTGGCGCCATTCCACAAGTGTGTGTAATTTTAAAGTGTGACATGTTAGGTATCTATTTAATATCATCTTTCACATTATACAAAAAATCAGGCTAACGTTTTTTTTTTTTAAATAACAATTTTATTGATATTTCTCAGCTTACATTGGAAAATACAATGTTTAGATATTGCATAGTTACAATAAAAGGCATGTTCAATAAGTGTCATTACACTGAAATAGCACAAATAAGCATGTATGTATGCATGTGTATATAACACGTCTATAAAGAAATAAACTGCTTAGCTGAAGACACATCTTAATATTATGAGATATAGGGTGAGCTTTAGGTGGGGGGTAGAGGAGAGGAGGGAGTTCAGGGAGTAAAGGTGGGGTAACCAACCTCTCCAACCCTAGCTATCATTTGATATAGATATTGGTTAACAATATGAGCCTGTTCCCTGAGTGGGGTGTCGTCAGGTGTGAGATAGGTATCTACCGCCACCCCATCTGGGAACTTACTGTGGCGGGGGACCACGCCCACACCCGTATTGGGTTTTGGGTTCAGATAAGACTGGAACAAGTGCTCTGTTGCGGTGTAAAGGGTCAATGAACATTTCGGTGGCCTTCAATGAGGGTTTCGAGTTTTAATGTGGGATTAATTTGTCTTCCGTTCTGACAATATGTTTCAAACTGTGAGGGGGAGTAAGTAATCTTGGATATGGGGTTACTGATGAAGAAGGAGGAAGTACCATGCAGGAAGGACAAAGGTGTAGAAGGAGAGTAGGAAGGAGTAGAAAACCGAACTCCCCTCCTCGTCACTCCACCCCTCCCCCAGCATCCCCCCCAACCAACGGGCCAAGTTCCCCCGTGCCCATACACTTTTTTAGGGCAATAACTAGCATATAAACCTTTAAAATTAGCACTTTTGGTTTTTCATGTTCGGGTCCCATAGACTTTAACGGTGTTAGAATGTTCGCACAAATTTTTTGCCCATTCTCATGTTCTGGTGCGAACCGAACTGGGGGGTGTTTGGCCCATCCCTACCGTCCATTAGGGGCGCACGGGCACTGCCCCCCAATCCATGCGGCCGGCCCCCTAATCTACATGCAGGGCGCCAGACACATGGATTTCTATGGATTTTTTTTTTTTTTAAGCACATGATTAGAGCCTGAGGCTCTAATTGGCTTCAAAAAAGGGTGGGCTCAGGGCGCAGAGCACTCTTGTGTGACATTAGTGAATTAATGTTTAAAAGAAGTATGACCCAGCACACATAAAGATTAAGCCTCCATCCTTGGGTATTGGTTAAATAGCAACAAGGTAGTTTGGTGGGACTTTAACCACTTCCCGACCGCTGTAGGCAGAATGACGGCCGGGAAGTGGTTTAGCTATCCTGACTGGGCGTCATATGACGTCCTCAGGATAACATGCCGGCGCACGCCTGGGGAGGCGTGCATCGCAGCGATCTGTGGTGTGGTGGGTCAGTCTGACCCCCCGCATTACCGATTTCGGTAAATCGCTTCCATCTGAAGCACTTTACCATGTGATCAGCCGTGATCACGGCTGGTCACAGTGTAAACAGGAAAGCTGTTTATTGGCTTTTCCTGTACTCGGGTCTGCAGACCTGAGTAGAGCAAAGCCGATCGGCTGCTCTCCTGACAAGGGGGGTTTGTGCTGATGATTTATCAGCACAGCCCCCCCTAGGATCGCCACACTAGACCACAAGGGAGCCTGCCCAGGGACCACCAGCAATGTGCCCACCCAGGACCAGCAGGGAGCCGACCAGGGACCACCAGGGAGCCGACCAGGGACCACCAGGGAGACCACCCTAGACCGCCAGGTAAGGGGCATAGTGCCCAATATGGATGGCACTCAGTGCCACCTTCAGATGCCACCCATAGACCACCAGGGAATGGGCCCGTATCAGTGCATCTGCCCACCAGTGCCCCTATCAGTGCCCACCAGTGCCCCTATCAGTGCGTACTAGTGCCACATATGAGTGCCCACCAGTGCCACCTATCCCATCAGTGCCCAGTGATGCTTATGAGTGCCAATCAGTGCCATCTATGGGTACCCATCAGTGCCCGTCAGTGCTGCATATCAGTGCCCGTCAGTGCTGCATATCAGTGCCACATATCAGTGTCCGTCAGTGCTGCTTATCAGTGCCGCCTAACAGTGCTCATCATTGCTGCATATATGCGCCTCATCATCAGTGCCACCTCATCAGTGCCAATCAGTACTGCCACATCAGTGCCAGTCAGTGTAGCCTCATCAGTGCCCATCCGTGATGGAGAAAATGTACTTATTTACAAAGTTTTGTGAGAGAAACAGAGAATTTTTTTTTTTTAAATTTTCGGTCTTTTTTTATTTGTAGCCCAAAAAATAAAAACCACAGGGATGATCAAATACCCCCAAAAGAAAGCTATATTTGTGGGAACAAAATGATAAAAAATTTGTTTGGGTACAGCGTCGCACGACCGCGTAATCGTCATTCAAAGCGCAACAGCACTGAAAGCTGAAAATTGGTCTGGTAGGAAAGTGTTATAAGTGCATAGTATTGAAGTGGTTAAATGAGGCAAAAATAATTATAATTTAAATTGTATGAATACAAATCTTTTATTTTTGAACAATTGATTCTTTCAGAAAAACGTACATTTCATAAAAATCTATGGACTTAACTTTGATGTACCATGGTTGCGCGCAAATTGCTACGTATTGAAACACATCATTTCTTAGAACAATTGACAACAATAAATTCATACATATACATAAAATAATGCAATGCATCGATCAAACGTATCTTGATACCCTTTCAAAGCTCTACGCGTTTCGTGGCTACATTGCCACTCATCAGGAGCTGGATACAAGAATATGCTGTATACACACAGATGCATAGACAAAAATAAAATTACTACTTAATGCCCTTTCAGAAGAAGGGGTGTGGTAACAATACACAGTTATAAAAAACACGATATATGGTTACCTGTGAGTGGATTCACAGTAGACCCTAGCTAATGAAGGTGGACCATGGAGACCTCCGACAGATTCTCAGGCAAAGAAGCCCACCCAGGACAGGGGGAATGGCCAGGGAATGGTCAAGCCACCAACACACATTCCAAGTGTCTTGCGAGTGTATGCTGGATGCCACAAGGGCCTGCAAGGGTGTGAATAGATAAAACATGAGTATGTGTGGTCCTAGGTGTGCTTCCTTGCCTCAGCCCTGGGCCTGTGAATCTGTCGGATCTCTGTCAGGTAAGTTTACACTTCTTTTTAGGAAGGTATTCTATGTACTACCGCTCATTACCATTGCTTTGGAAAGTGTGGTAATCTTATTGCTATTGATCATCAATGCTACAGAGGGGGCTGAGGACAATTTACAGTTTGTTGCCCAAATACTATCACAAGAGGGGGAGTGTCAGAGCCTACAGCTATATGTGTACCATCATCCCTATTACAAATAGTAAAGTGAAAACCCTCTGGGGTGGGATTTTTTGAGGCACAAGAATACTGTAGTCATATATATATGTAAACTATTTTAATTTGTATTGATACAATGATTAACCACTTGCTTACTGGGTACTTAAACCCCCCTCCTGTCCAGACCAATTTTCAGCTGTCGCACTTTGAATGACAATTGTGCGATCATGCTACACTGTATCCATATGACATTTTTATCATTTTTTCCCAACCAATATAGCTTTCTTTTGGTGGTATTTAATCGCCACTGGGTTTTTTATTTTTTGCTAAAAAAACAAAAAAAGACCAAAAATTTTGAAAAAACAACCAAAACTGTTTCATAGGTTTTCATAAAATTTTGAAACCAGGTAATTTTTTTTCTTCACTGATGTGCGCTGATGAGGCTGCACTGATGTGCGCTGATGAGGCTGCACTGATGGGCACTGATAGGCTGCACTGATAGGGCTGCACTAATGGGCCCTGATAGATGGCACTGATAAGCACTGATGAGGTGGCACTGATGGTTGGCACTGACCTGTGTCACTGAAGGGCACTGATCTGTGGCACTGAAGGGCACTGATAAGCGGCACTGATAGGGGGTAATGATGGGTGGCACTGATGGGCACTGCTGGGCAATGGTAGGTGACGCGGATAGGCATCGCTGATTGGTGGCACTGATGATGCGACACTGATGGGCATTGATTGACAGCACTGATGGGCAAAGTTAGGTGGTACTGGTGGGCAAATGTAGGTGGCACTGTGGGCACTGTTAGGTGGAACTGGTGGGTACTGGCAGCTGGCACTGGTGGTTAATGATAGGTGACACTGGCAGGTGGGCACTGGTGGGCACAGACGAGCCATCCATGGCTTTCTGTGCGAGGGACAGATGTCCTTCTGACAGAAGCCAGTGATCGGCTTCTTTTTCCCGTCACCAGCATGGGGGGAAAAAATTACCGATCACCGATCTTTTGTTTACATCACGTGATCAGCTGTTATTGGCTGACAGCTGATCACGTGGTAAGGGGGCGGGACCGGCAATTCAGGTCCACGCTGTAGCCATCTTTGGACTATAGCGTGGATCTGTAGTGGTTAAAAGTATCACATGATATACAGAATAAAAAAAAATCAAGCATAGTAATCATGATCAAAAAGTGCACAAACCCCCTTTACCAGAGAGGGCTATACTCATCGTATCACTGCGGGAATGTCAAAAAAGATCTATTTGGAAACAACTATATCAGTTAAAACGATTTACTGCTTGTGGTATAAAGACAACCAAAATGCATCCCTCAAGCCATGAAACTCCAAAGTCCACAATAGTGCTCTCCAAGAGGAGGCAATCAGATGTCTTAGCCCAACACCCCCGCAAGGGATCCTGGTACCGCCTAGCATGTGCCAACCAGAGGCCCGGGGAGGTAGAGTGAAATACACTCCAGGGTAACGCTGTAGAGAACAGAGAAAATACATATCAGATATACTGTAAATATATTAAAATCAAAAGAAGGTTTTTTTGATTTAGGTTCAGTACAAACAAAATACCACTCACCAAAGGAATACTCACTAGTGTGCAGTGGCTGAGATAGGTACTACAGCTGTAAAGTAATATATAGAAAAGAGAAATGTCATATTTCGATATGTGCCGATGCACTGATTATGATAAAGCTTACATATCTCATGGGGGGAGGAAAGGGTGTAAAAAATCCCCATAAATCCCTACTTTGGAGCTACTGCTTATTGGGTATGCAGCCAGGGTCACAGTTGACAAGCCCAGTCACAATACTGTTGAAAAAGTAGGAGATATAAAAAATACCGAATATTAGTGGACTTTTAAATAACAGACTGTCAAAATGTCAAGCCATTAGGTAAAGATGCCACATAGAAAGGAAACCACCCATCAGTGCTCCACTGTGCTTACCTACTGGGAAGAGACCCACGTTTTGTTGGCACCTAAGTCAACGCCATTTTTTATGGAGGACGCTGGTGTGCTATGCTGTGTTGCAAGCGTTAATAACAAAGTCCTGAACCAATCATCAGTCAGCGCCGAGAGGGGACCTCCCGTCTACCCGGCCAATGGAGGCGCTTCCATGTCAGATCCCGCGATCGATGGACGTGCGGCGCCACCTATCCTCTGCTCCTTTGGATGGCTGGTCCCCCTCCCCTGCCCGGCGCACCCAAGCCGCCCGCCTGTATTGGCACGGGTGGCAGGTGTTTTCCTCTCTATGTGGTTCCGCATTAAGGATATTTCCGAAATGCATTAGGTGCCATTATCCTCTATCATGCAATGATCATGATTACTATGGTTGATTTTTTTAATTCTGTGTAGCATGTGATACTTTTAACCATTGTAACAATAAAAATATATTTTTTACATATATATATGACTATTCTTGTGCCTCAAAAAATCCCACCCCAGAGGGATTTCGCTTTACTAAATACTATCACAATTTCAAATTTTTTGACACATATTACAATTGCCTCTTTACTGCCTGTATATTGTAATAATTGCACATTTATTATTGCTATCCACATATTGAATATTATTGCTCATTTGTAGCCTATATATTGTCAGGATTGCTAGTTTTACAATACATATGTAGCGCTACCCCTGAAGGAGCCGTTCAATTATGTTCAGTCTTACTCTGCCTCTCAACCCCAAGAACAGTCTCAGCCACGCTGGCACACCTGGCAATGGCAGGTCAAGGAGAAACCACACACTTTATGGTAAAACACAGAATATTGTCTTTACTTATATGTATTATACTTACTTTACTGTATTTCTGTGGATAGATAACAAACATTGACAGTATATATGTTCAAAGAATGCAATAGAAGAACACTGACTGAGGTTATGAGCGATATAGCTCAATAGTGCATTCAAGCTGCTATCAGAGGATTCGGAACCTCAGAAAAACCCCAAGAGCAGAGGCAAACACTTTAATAACAATGGATCACAATATGGTAATCTGTATCCCCAAGGGCGGGATTACCTACACAAAATATAATTGGTAAAACAATAACTATCCCCTTTTGATCCAAAAACAGCACTTAATATATGTTACTTTTCTTAGACTCAATAAATGCAGATACTGTAAATGAGGTACAGGTGAGTAGAGGAATGACTCCTGCTAGTGTCAGACCACTCTGTACTGCTCACTCACATAGAACATCAAAAAGGAAAGGTAAACAAGTACAACTCCAGCAAACAGTAATTATAGCGTTATTTAACCTGCTCTTGGTGAGGGTTCTTTTGTGAATTACAGCTTTGGTAACTTCAGCAAAGATGATGTACTCCCTAAGTTGGGAGAGAAATAGAAGTAGTCCAGTGTTGCTGTTTGACAATTCAATAAATCTTCAGCTAGCTTTCAGCACTCTGATGGTAGAAGAAACTGTAGAGAAACGTCACAGTGATCACTGACTTAGCAAAATTAACTCAGTAGATCTACAAGCAGCAGCAAGTTAATGGATGGCATGGATGTCTGTGTACAGTGTTCAAACTCAGTATGTAGGTAGACCTTTGCATCAAAGATAATAACAAGTATAGAGAAGATAATGCTGTCTATACACAGTGTCTGTTAAACTGGGTTTTCAACTGCTCACCACACTGGAACAGGGGATGTAGATGATGATGTTGTAGATACAGATGAAGAGGATGCTGATAATGATCTCTCTCGTATCTGGCTCAAGGGATGGTCTCTGACCTCCACCGCACCGCGGCTCACACGGATCTGACACCCCTGCAGGGTGGATGGAATGGGAACGGCCTTCAGGCTGTTGTAGGACAAGGTAATCACGCTGTCCACTGGTGTCCCTCCAGGTATCTGATTGATAAATCTGTTGCAGAATGTCATCTGATACTGCAGGTAACATAGCCAGTCCCCTCCTAAACCCACCCCCCACCAAAGAACCTTTTGGTCCCCCAAAGGGAGTAACAGTCCTTGATCTGGTACATGCTTTATATGTGCGGAGGAAAAGCAAGTTAGTGTGCACAGGATATTAGACAATTTGCATTTTATAAGAAGAGTCCAAGCTCAAACAGTTCATCTCATGACACAGAGTTGACAGAGGAACCTCCCACCAATTGTCATAGGAGTAGAGGTTGTCCTGCCTACAGGCCACCTGAATTGGTATAGCCCAGCTAGATGTGGCAGGTAGTGAGTTGGGATTGTCCTCCACCAAATCAGCGGTGGAAGGACCAGGTGCTTCAAGAGTCCTTTTGGAAGTGAGTACAACCCCCTCAGAGCTTTCACCCAGAGAGTCATAGGTTAGTCCTTTTGGTGATCTGATGGATCGTTTTTCTTTTATCTCTGGCAACTGTGAGGGCTCACTTTCATCTTCGTTATCAGTAAGGAAGGGGTTCAGTTTCTGTTACCCCAGAAATCTGGAGCTCATCAGGTTCCTTTCTAGTTTCTGAAGGTGACATAGATTTAGGCAGTTCTGGACTAACATTCTCTGAGTCACCATTTGAATCAGATGTATCCACTCTGGTGGGAAGAGAGAACCGTGTCCATTCAAAATCCATTTCCTCTTCGCTCTCTTCCTGCAAATCAGATTCAGCTTCCTCTTCGATGAAGGATGGGAAGTCTTCGGGATCTACTGTCCGCAGGGAAGATTGGAAGTCTTCCAACCCTTCAAGAGGTGAACTCAGGGGTACAAACTCAGGAGCTTCTGGTCTGGGCATCCTGGTGTCCGTCACCTTGGACAGAGAGGAAAGGGGGTGGCAGGCCCTGGCATTTGGGATGGCCACAGCCAATCCATTCCCATTTCTTCATCCTCACTGTCCTCATCCTCTTCCTGCTGAGGCACAGACTGAGATCTAGTCACTGGTCGGGATCTCAGAGAGGCCGTGGGTGTGGACTGCGAATCTAGCTGCAGTGACAAATGAACTCCTTCTGACAGAGGCAAGAGGTGGTTGTGGTGCCAAGTCTTCAGCGGGCCTGTACTCCCTTCTGGTCGGATTTGATATACTGGGAGTCCTGGCAGCTGTTTGCAAATGACATAAGGCTGAGATTTCCAGCGGTCAGCCAACTTGTGTTTTCCAGGGACACCCAGGTTTCTCAGCAGTACCTTGTCACCCAGTTGTAAGTCCTGTACCCATACCCTGAGGTCAAAATGTATTTTATTCCTCTGTCCTCGGGCATCTGAGGCAGCTTGGGCCTTGTCATAGGTGGTCTTCAGACTTTTCCATAGGCAATCCACATATCCCCTGTGGGAGGTTGCTGACGTATGGTCTAAGACGTGCCAAAAGACAAGTCTACTGGCAGCCGGGCCTCCCCGTCCGAACATCAGACGATAGGGGGAGTATCCTGTGGCATCATTTGCGGTGCTGTTAAAGGCATGCACGACAGCGGCTATATGCTTGCTCCAGTGCTACTTTTGTTTTGAAGTCAGAGTCTCAAGCATTTCTAGGAGGGTTCCGTTGAACCTCTCTGGCTGAGGATCCCCTGGAGGATGGTATGGGGTGGTTCTAGATTTCTTAATGCCTAACAGGTCTAAAAGTCGCTTGATGAGGCTGCTCTCAAAATCTCTCCCTTGATCGGAGTGGATACGTTGGGGCAGGCCAAAGTGCACAAAGATAAAAAAAACTCTCTTGTAACAGAACCTGGGTCCAGAGGTTGTCATTCAGCTTTATAGATGCCCTCTAGGATGAAACACATTGGGTGAGGACCGTGTGAGCATCACCATTTGTTCTTAATCTGTCCCAGCCGGCTTTGTACAACTTTTGTGTAAGTGTACATCTTTTATCTAAATAAAACCTCTGCATTTGGAGTTACACTATGTGGAGCTTCTTGTTTTCACACAGCGGCGGCTGGTGTGTGAGGGGCGCTGGGGTGCCGCCTCCCAGCCGGCAAAAGAAGAAAAAAAAAAGTCAACCCCGCCCACCTGCAGGTGGCGCCGGTACATTGACTTTCTTTTTTTTTTTTTTTTTCCGGCTCCTTGGCTGTCACATGACAGCCAAGTAGTGAGCCAAGAAGAAAACGGCCGACCCTCCGCCGTGGGGTCGCGGGGAGTGTGTGGTCGGCGGCGACACACTTTTGTTCTTCGAGGTGTATCACATTGAGGTTTACGTCTCCAAAATAAATCTATTTTCTACATGTGAATGTGTTTTCAACATGTTTCGGCCGACCCTGTCTAATTCTTGTTTACCACTACGAGTGTGCCAGGAGTGGGTTACACAAAGTAGGATCTCCCGTAGATATTTCGACTTACTGTTGGAGACCTGGGTCCAAGACAATGTTCTCTCAAAAAAAATAGAAACACGTGAAACCGG
>BLSH010518949.1:902038-915035 GCA_018402905.1 Glandirana rugosa | reverse complement strand
TCCACGGGGGTCGTCTCAGGGAGGAAGGTTGTGTCCACGGGGGTCGTCTCAAGGGGGAAGGTAGTGTCCACGGGGGGGTCGCCTCAAGGAGTGGAAGGGGGAACTCTGCTGGGGGCACCTGTGTTGGAAGGAGGGACTCTGCTGGGGGCACCTGTGATGGAAGGAGGGACTCCGCTGGGGGCACCTGTGATGGAAGGAGGAGTTGAATGATTTCATTTTATATTACAATGTAATAATAGAAATAATGCGCTTCAACCATCCTGACACCATACCAACCATGGTGGCGGGATGATTGAAGCGCCAACACCAGGTGATTGGAGTATCTTTATCTGCTGATTATTAAACTTTCTAGAATACACATATTGTATTGTGGTGTAGGATCTGGACCTGCTGTCCCTCCATCCCGACTTCTTTTCTTCCTTCTCTTCTCTTTCCTTCCCTCCCTCCCTATCTCTTTCTTTCTTCCTTCCCCCATCCCATCATGTTTGACACTCTTGGTAGACTCGGGCCTCTGTGTCTTGGCTGCGATGAGAGCGCCTCCTCTCTAATAGCCTTCATGAATTTAGAATAAGTGAGAAGGTAACCTGGACTCCTGGCTCAAAGCTGTAGCACAATAGGATCCAGTGGCTGTGCTCCCCTTTGCACCTGTGTCATTAAGGCTTCACTGTCAGCTTTGGCTTCCATCCCACCCTTCATTATGACTTGCTGAAGGATCTGGTCCAGCCATGCAACATAGGTTGTTAGCCTCTCACCCTCCATCTGGTTATACAGTATGTGGCAGAAGAGGTAAATCAACTCAGTGCAGTCTTCCACTCTTCCATAAATTTCACGAAGTGCTTCTAGACACTCAGAAACAGAACAGTTGGGTTTATCCCGCTATAGGTTCAGAATGACATCAGAAGCTGGGGCCCGCAGACTGTCAACTACTCTATGTCTCTTTACTGCATCAGTCACTTCCCACTCCTCGACCAATTGGATGGCTTGATCTATCCAAGTATCAAAATCATCTTCTCCTGTAGGTGTGGGGAGTTTTCACGAGAAGAACCATAGTTTGTGATACCCATAATTGGTTGGCACTGCTGGATTCTTAAGGAGCCATGTGACTAGCTTCCCAAATTCGGCCACTAGAAGGGAAGAGGAGTCTTCAGAGGATGTAGCTGGTTTTAAGGTCGTGACATCTGGGTCTGGTGTGGGGACATCTTGAGCTCTGTGGGATAGAGCTCGATTCCCCCGGATGAATTAGTGTAGCATTAATACCTGCGGTCAGTTGAAAGGTATCTTTCTGCAGAATGTCAGGAATTCCCTTCTTCCACTCGGTCAGGAGGACATAGGTACAATTTGAGCTAAGGTCAGCTTTAACATCCAGTATATAAATTCTCTGGCTTAGGCCTGAGGGTGCCCATGTGTGACAGACTTGGTTCTCTGTGCAGTCACTGCCAGGGACACTAATCACCACACACAGCTCCACTTGCCTGTTTTATTCCCTGCACCACTGAGTAACGACTGCAGGGTCCATCCTGGCACTTGTAGGAGTTCTGTCTTGAGGAGTTGATTGCAGAGTAGCGGTATTATCCCCCCCCCCCCCCGCCCCCATGTGTAGCTCTACCCCCGAAGGAGCCGCTTAAGTATGTTCAATCCCTTACTCTGCCTCTCAACCCCAAGAACAGTCTCAGCCCCTCTGGCACACCTGGCAATGGCGTAAGTGCAAAGATCAAGGAAAAACCACACACGTTATGGTAAAACACAGAAATTGTCTTTACTATAGTATTTCTGTGGATAGGTAACAAACATTGACAGTATATATGTTCAAAGAATGCAACAGAAGAACAATAACTGAGGTTATGAGCAATATAGCTCAATAGTGCATTTAAGCTGCTATCAGGGGATTTGGAACCTCAGAATAACCCCAAGAGCAGAAACAAACACTTCAATAACAATGGATCACAATATAGCAATCTGTACCCCCAATGACGGGATTACCTACACAAAATATTATTGGTAAAACAATAACTGTCCCCTTTTGATCCAAAAACAGCACTTAAAGTGGATGTAAACCCGAAAAAAAATTACTGACACTTCTACCTTGTACAGGAGAGGATATAATGTCATCTGTGCCCAGTTTTGCCCCAAAGAGTTAATCCAACTGTGAGTAATCCCCTTATCTTTTTTCAATAGGAAAAAAACGTACTGAGGAAGGACGTAATAGGGGATGTTTCACCCCGTGCTGTGTGACTGACAGGTCATATTCTTGTCTCCTGCACGGAGCAAAAAGAGCCTCTCACTCCCCCCTCCCATCTCCTTCCAGCTCTCAGAATAGATATGGGTGGGAAGTCTTGTGACATCACAACTCCACCCATGAGGTTGCAAGTCACCCAAAGGTTGCAAGTCATAAAATAAACAAAATAGCAAAAACAACTCCTTGCCGTCCGGTGCTAAACTAAACAGAGTAGGATACCTCTCTATACAGTGTCGGGCTCGTACCAGACACCTCCAAACAAAACAAACGTAAACCTTTTCTTTTTGAGTCCTTAGAGCAGGGTTTCTCAACCAGGGTTCCGTGGAACCCTAGGGTTCCTCCAGAGGTTGCTAGGGGTTCCTTGAGCAATGAGCAATTTCTGCCCCTTAGATAAGTTCCCACTGACACCATTCATCTTTTTAGCTATCTGCAAGGGGGTAATGTTTCCCAATGACCACAAGTGTAAGGAGCATTCTTCCCACTGACCATCACACTAATGTATCATGAGTTGTAGATATAGTAATTTTTATCAGGGGTTCCCTGACACCAGAAATTTATTTCAAGGGTTCCTCTGTGTTGAAAAGGTTGAGAAAGGCTGCCTTAGAGCAACAAATTCCCAAGGTGTAGCTCTCTCAGTGTAGTGATACTGAGTCCCAGGACAGAGCAACACTGAGTTTTCTTCCTGGTCATTTAAAGCAGCTGAAGGGGGGTTTGGGTGGACCAGAAACTCCAGGCCGGAACCAGCTCTGCCACGGTGGCTGGCAAAACCCGGGCCAGACTCTTTCTAGTCCACTCCAAGTGAACGCATGCGAGGCGACAGATATCACCCGTCCACTATCTCGCCTCGCATAACATCACATATCCCCCCCTCTGCTCAAGCCCCTGTGGCTGAGCAACTGTCACACCCATACAGTGGACCCGGGAAAGGGCATCTGCATTGTTTTGCAGCTTTTCAGCCCTATGTTCCACTGTAAACGTGTAGGGCTGTAGGGCCAAAAACCACCTTGTCACTAAACGGCCTGCCCAACAAATAATACTTTAGGGTCTCCAAGGCCCATTTAATAGCAAGACATTCTTTCTCAACAATGGCATCATTTTTTTCATGCCTGTTTAATTTTTGGCTCAGGTATACAACCGGGTGCTCTTCCCCGTCTTGGATCTGGGACAGTACAGCCCCTAGACCCACATTAGAGGCATCGGTCTGCACCACAAAGTCCTTGGTGAAGTCCGGGGTCACAAGCACTGGTTGTTCACAGAGGGCGTGTTTTAACTTCTGAAACGCTTTCTCGGCAGGGTACCACTTCACCATGACCGACCCTTTACCCCTTGTCAGGTCCGTCAGGGGGGCGGCAATGGTGGCAAAGTCGGGTATGAAGCGCCTATAGTACCCCGTGATCCCCAGGAATGAACGCACCTGCTTTTTAGTTGGGGCCATTTTTGGATTGCCTCTAGTTTGTTGGTTTGCGGTTTAACAAGTCCCTGATCGATAATGTGGCCAAGGTATTTTGCCTCCTCTAGACCATTGGATATGAGACCCGCTTTCCTAAGGGAATCTATCGCTGCTTGCACTCGGGACAGATATAAATCACACACATTTGCTTTTCCATGCGACCCTGACATGATGCAGTCATGCAACCTGTGCAAAAAGAGATATGCTTCTTTTCATATACGCATTATTGCACTGCATTGGTTCATCATTTAGAGGACAATTGGCAATAATATGTCCCAATGCATGACATCGGTAACACTGTATGTGCTCTACATTCAGTCCTCTCAAGGGTCCCCAAGACTTTCCTGGCTTCTTTGGCCAGTCCCCTGATCTAGAGCCCATATTCTCTTTAGATGTAGCAGTCTTATCAAACATACCCATGCCCTTGAACCCTGGAACAGTCTTACCGGGTAAGCCGGGCCATCTTTCACCCCTAGATACATTGGAGTGGGGCACAGACGGGTGCAACAAATCCTCAGCAGCACTGTATCTCTCCACGAGGTCCACCAGTTTTTGGGTCGCTATGGCTGACCCACTTCCTCAAAGTAGCAAGGAGCACACGCAGATACCAGTCCATGACCACATGCTCCACGATCTGAGGGCCTTGCAAAGTCTCTTACTGTAACCACTTCCTCGTGAGATGGATCAAGTCAAACATTTGGAAGCGGGGTGACTGGTCCATGCGGTAGGTCCACTGATGCACCCATTGAGCCGAACTGCCATGGTGACACCAGGCGTGAGAGTATCTGCGTTTTTAGTGACTCATAGTCCTGGGCCTTATCGGGTTACAAATCAAAATAGGCCTTTTGGGGCTCATCTGTCAGAAATGGTGCTAACAGTCCCGACCATTGTTCTTTTGGCCATCCTTTGCGAAGAGCGACTTGTTCAAAAGTCGTGAGGTACGCCTCCACGTTAGTTGGCAAATTTCCTCCTGCTGTGCTGCAGCGGCCTGGTGGCTTTTCTCCTGCTGTGCTGCAGCGGCTTGTGTGACTTGGAGGTTGGACTCCCGCTGGGCCGCAGTCGCCTGTAGCAAGGCCTTCAACATCTCCTCCATGCTGGAAAGTTGCCTGCTGAATCCACCACGCATGGGAGATTAGCTCGTGAGGATCACCTTTCCTGGGAAAAAGGCAGCTTGATGGCAAACTTTCTAAAAAGTCTTGCCAGTTTTATTGATAAAAGGTTGCAAGTCATAAAACAAACAAAATAGCAAAAATAACTCCTTGCTGTCCGGCGCTAAACTAAGCAGAGCAGGATACCTCTCTATACGGTGTTGGGCTTGTCCCAGACACCTCCAAACAATACAAATGCAAATCTTTTCTTTTTGAGTCCTTAGAGCAACAAATTCCCCAGGTGTAGCTCTCTGTGTAGTGATGCTGAGTCCCAGGCCAGAGCAACACTGAGTTCACTTCCTGGTCATTTAAAGCAGCTGAAGGGGGATTTGGGTGGACCAGAAACTCCGAGCAGGAACCAGCTCTGCCACGATGGCTGGCAAAACCCGAGCCAAACTCTTTCTAGTCCACTCCAAGTGAACGCCTGCGAGGTGACAGATATCACCCGTCCACTATCTCACCTTGCAGAATGTCACAGTATGTATGTATATATATATATATATATATATATATATATATACAAAATTGTATATTTACCAAAGCAAAACTGAAGCAGTTCTGAGGCAAAGTGCTGAGTTTGGAGCAATTAGCAGAAACATTACATTGGTTTCTAAAACGATTGCTCCGAATTTAACAGTGTGCCTCCACATTGCTCCAGTTTAGTTTGATAAGTTTGGCCAGTTGGAGATATGTATTAAGAGAACCTCTGGTGCAAATTGCACACCCATGCAATCCGATTTCAGTGCAGACCAAAAAAAGGGTCATGCATTATTTTGGTGCGAATATGATTAGATTTCAGCCATACAAACTGTATGGCTAAATTTGCATCGTACAGACGTTGCATATGATGTGCACAGGAATGCGGTGTGAATTACATGTGATGTCTGCAATCGCATAAGTGTGAACCAGCGGCGGCTGGTGCATGAGGGGCTAAGTAAAAAAAAAGTCAGCCCGCCCCCCCTGCAGGTGGCGCCGGTATATTGACTTTTCTTCTTTTTTTTTTTCCTCGGCTCCTTGCTGTCAGCTGATAGTAAGTAGTGAGCCGATTGGTCAGCCATTAAAGTCTATGTGTGTGCGCTGAACACGCGCACACACATAGACTGATTGGCTGCCCCCTGAGCCATCAGAGCCAATGACTCTCTGTCATTGGCTGCTGTGGGCGGGGGGTGGGACTGTGGCAGACATGCTGCCCTATCTGGTGGTCTGTATGCCCTATCTGGTGGTCTGTATGCCCTATCTGGTGATCGGTATGCCCTATCTGATGGTTTGTATGCCCTATCTGGTGGTCTGTATGCCCTATCTGGTGGTCTGTATGCCCTATCTGATGGTCTGTATGCCCTATCTGATGGTCTGTATGCCCTATCTGGTGCTCTGTATGCCCTATCTGGTGGTCTGTATGCCCTATCTGATGGTCTGTATGCTCTATCTGGTGCTCTGTATGCTCTATCTGGTGCTCTGTATGCCCTATCTGCTGCTCTGTATGCCCTATCTGGGACCCTGTATACCCTATCTGGTGCTCTGTATGCCCGATCTGGGGTTTTGTATATTGCTATATGGTGACTCTGTATACTCCTATCTGGTGATGTTGTATACCTTATTTGGTGATGTTGGGCTGTATACTCCTGACACAAGGGGTGTAAACTATAAGGGGTGGGGTTTATGAGAAGTGGGAGGGGTAAAAAATTAAGGGTGGGGTCTGGCGCCCCCCCTCCTAAAATTTCACCAGCCGCCACTGGTGTGAACCCAGCCTGAAGGTTTCATCCCACCCAAGACACAGTGTAACCTTTAAACTCCAGGCCCCAATCTAGGATTAGAAAAGAGAGATTAATTATTGAACACGTCACCATTTTTCTAGGTGCTATGAAATTTCCACCACATCTCGGTAACAACCCATGCAATGCATACATACAAAGAAACCAAAACAAATACGTTCAGAATTGAAGTTATGTGTAATAAAATGGAATGACACAGGGAAAAAGGATTGAACACTTGAAGAAAGGGAGCTGCAAAAAGGCATAGAAAGCCAACACACCAGCTGAAATCCATCAGTAATTAGAAAGCAATCCTGCCCCTTATCAGTGCAAATTAATATCAGCTGGTTCCATCTCAACTGTTGGTCTATAAAAAAAGGTTTCTCATTACTAAGGTGTCACACACCAGAAAAATAGGTAAAAGCAAAGGCTCTCTCAAGACCTTTGCAACCTTATTGCTGCAACTCATACTGAAGGCATCGGTTACAGGAGGATTTACAAACTTCTGCATGTTCCAGTGAGCACTGTTGTGGCCATAATCCGGAAGTGGAAAGAACATCATTTCACCATAAGCCAGCCACGACTAGGTGCTCCTTGCAAGATTCCTGACAGAGGAGTAAAAAGAATTATGAGAGGAGTTGTCCAAGGACCACTTGTGGAGAGCTTCAGAAAGACCTGGAATTAGCAGGTACAATTATTTCAAAGAAAACAATAAGTAATGCACTCACCCGCCATGGTCTGTATGCACGTTTACCACACAAGACTCCATTGCTGAAGAAAAAGCATGTTGAAACTTGTTTAAAGTTTGCTGCACAACATTTAGACAAGCCTGTGAAATACTGGGAGAATAAAGTCTGGTCAGATGAGACCAAAATTTAACTCTTTGGTTACCATAATACACACCATGTTTGGAGGTCAAATGGCACTGCACATCACCCTAGAAGCACCCCCATACCAATAGTGTAGCTTGGAGGTGGGGACATCATGGTGTGGGGCTGTTTTTCAGCATACGGTACTGACAAACATTGTGTCATTGAAGAAAGGAAGAATGGAAAAATGTACCAAGGGACAATCTTGATAAAAATCTGCTGCCATCTACCAGGATAATGAAGATGAAATGAGTGTGGACATTTCAGCAAGACAATGATCCCAAACACAAAGCCAAGGAAATTCTCAATTGATTTCAAAGAATTAAAACAAAGCAGCTATAATGGCCCAGCCAATCACCTGACTTGAATCCAATAGAAAATATATGGAAAGAACTAAAGATCACAGTACAGCCATTAATGTCTGAAACGCTGGCAACAAAAGTGAGTACGCCCCTAAGTGAAATTGTCCAAATTGAGCCCAAAGTGTGAATATTTTGTGTGGCCACCATTATTTTCCAGCACTGCCTTAATCCTCTTGGCATGGAGTTCACCAGAGCTTCACAGGTTGCCACCGGAGTCCTCCTCTACTCCTCCGGGACGACATCATGGAGCTGGTGGATGTTAGGGACCTTGCACCTTCCGTTTGAGGTTGCCTCACAGATGCTCAATAGGGTTTTGGTCTGGAGACATGCTTGGCCAGTCCATCACCTTTACCTTTAGCAAGGCATCTTGGAGGTGTGTTTGGGGTCGTTATGATGTTGGAATACTGACCTGTGGCCAGTGGCGTTGCAAGGTGGGAAAAATACAAGGGGCTGCTTCAGCCTGGGGGGGGGGGGGGTGTTTTTAGTCGGCAGGGGGGTGTTGGATGTAAGTCAGCAGGTGTGAGTGTGGGGGGTGGCATGCCCATCAATGCTGACCACTAAACTGACCTACCTGATTCCTGCACTGACCTACCTGCCCCCTACCAGACCCTTACACTAACCCCCCAGACCCCTACACTAACCATTACACTGACCCACCTACCTGACACATACACTGACCTACCTACCTCATACACTGACCTATCTACCTGACACATACACTGACCTACCTGACACATACACTGACCTACCTAACACATACACTGATATGACATTATTTCCACTGGCCATAAAGCTTCCTTCCTTGATATTTGCGGCTGATTCTCTGCATTTACATTCTGAAGCCCCTTACATTGGTGGTGAGTGAAAGAAAGCATGCCCCATGCATTTAGGTGTGCCTCCGAGTCCTCAGTGTTGTACCTTAGTAGCCAGCCCAGATGTTGAAGAGAGCGGGACGCTGAGCGCGGTCCAGATCTCCCACTCCTCCGTAGAGGCGCAGTGTCACTTCCGCCTTCTGGCTGTGACGGCGCCCTTTAATGGACATCACACGTCCCACGGTAACGGGATTGGACCAGTGTGACGTCCATAATAGCCACAGTGTCCCTCCCACCTTCTGGATCCGGTGGCGCCCTTTAATGGACATCACATGTCCCGCGATTGGACCAGAGTGGCGGGGCGTCCATCATAGGTGCCGCGTCAGTCTTTGTAAGCGGCCACTCGCTCCGAGCTCGGGCTAATAATACAGTTTGAATGCCCCAGACTCGGGGGTTTTCGGGGGCCCACTCGGGAGTGTAGCCCCCCTCAGCCCCCCCTCCCAACGCCACGGCCAGCAGCCCAGTCTCCGAAGGGAGGGAATCATGCTCTGCTTTAGTATGTCACAGTACATGTTGGCATTCATGGTTCCCTCAATGAACTGTAGCTCCCCAGTGCCGGCAGCACTCATGCAGCCCCAGACCATGACACTCCCACCACCATGCTTGACTGTAGGCAAGACACACTTGTCTTTGTACTCTTCATCTGGTTGTCGCCACACATGCTTGACACCATCTGAACCAAATAAGTTTATCTTGGTCTCATCAGACCACAGGACATAGTTCCAGTAATCCATGTCCTTAGTCTGCTTGTCTTCAGCAAATTGCGGACTTTCTTGTGCATCATCTTTAGAAGAGGTTTCCTTCTGGGACAACAGCCATGCAGACCAATGTGATGCAGTGTGCGGTGTATGGTCTGAGCACTGACAGACTGACCCCCCCAACCCTTCAACCTCTGTAGCAATGCTGGCAGCACACATACATCTATTTCCCAAAGACAACCTCTGGATATGATGCTGAGCATGTGCACCCCTCTTTGGTCAACCATGGCGAGTTCTGTTCAGAGTGGAACCTGTCCTGTTAAACCACTGTATGATCTTGGCCACCGTGCTGCAGCTTAGTTTCAGGGTCTTGGAAATCTCCTTATAGCCTAGGTCATCTTTATGTAGAGCAACAATTCTTTTTTTCAGATCCCCGGAGCGTTCTTTGCCATGAGGTGCCATGTTGAACTTCCAGTGACCAGTATGACAGAGTGAGAGCAATAACACCAAATTTAACACACCTGCTCCCCATTTACACATGAGACCTTGTAACACTAACAAGCCACATGACACCGGGGAGGGAAAAGGGCTAATTGGGCCCAGTTTGGACATTTTCATTTAGGGGTGTACTCACTTTTGTTGCCAGCAGTTTAGACAATATTGGGTGTGTGTTGAGTTAATTTGAGGGGATGGAAAATTACACTGTTATACAATACAAGCTGTATACTCACACTTTACATTGTAGCAAAGTGTAATTTCTTAAGTGTTGTCACAGGGAAAGATATAATGAAATATTTACAAATATGTGAGGGGTGTACTCACTTTTGTGATATATATATATATATATATATATATATATATATATATATACAGTATTACATAATACACAATATCCCTCTCTCCTAGTAAACCAAAAAAGGGCATCTGGATTAAGGTGCCCATAGACATTGGATGACAGACTCCCGATCAAGGACAAGGCTTTGACTGAGAAAGAGCCGTGACTGGATAGGTTTTTACAGCCTTCACCCCATGGTTTTTAGGCTAAGCGCATACAGTTATCAAATTGCAGTTGTTTCTAATGTCTTCTATGAATGCATCTTGCATTTTTACTTTTTATGTTATTAATGATAGATCAGATTACAATGCAGGGGCGTCGCCAAGGGGTGGCTATGGGGGCTGGAGCCCTAAATGCCACGCCCTCAGCCAAGAGCCTCCCGAGGGGCCCCTAATGGCGACGTCAAGTCGCCTGCCCGGCGATCGGGAGACCTGACTGAAGCCAGCGGCTGCGTTGAAAGCCGAGAGAGAGAGGGGCGGGCGAGCAGAGATGACATCATCTCTCTCTGCCCGCATCACTGCTATCCCTCCCTCTCTCTCCACAGTGCCGCCAACTCTCGTGGCGGCGGGGGGAGCGGGCAGGCCTGTACTGGCCATCGGGACTACCGGGAGTTTCCCGGTGGGCCGATGGCTCAGTGGGCCGGTTCAGACAGTGAGACACTCAGCCTGGCTGAGCCTGTCAGTGTCACTGTGTCTGTCAACAAATGCGCGGCTTTGCACAGCTGTACTGAGGAGGCCGTCAGCCAATCTGCCCTGGGCTGGGTTGTACTGACAGCCTGGGGGGGGGGGCCATGCAGGTGAAGTGACAAGCCAGCGTACAGACAGTACACACAGTCACACTAGCAGTCGTAGCCGGCGCCGCTAGCTGTGTGTACTATCTGTACTACTCACGAGTGGGTGGCTCTCACAGACTCACTGTCTGTGTTACTGTGTACCGTCCTCGGCTCGTCCTGTGAACTTGTGAAGTGAGAGACTGGCAGGCTGCTCTCTGTCACTCTGTGTGAAAATGTGTGCCAAGTGCCCTGCGCTCCTGCACCCGGCACACACAAGTTTTGGCTGTACCAGCCCAGGCAGCCACCCCGAGTCCCACTCCCCTCTCCTAACCCCAGGAAGGAGACTCAGGCAGACTGCACATTTTCTCCCCTATAAAGTTGCCGGCTGCTGCCAGCTGGGCTTTTCCTCACCCCCTTTGTGGGATTTGTAGTCCTCCCGTCCCGGTGGCCAGCGGCGTGACATCACTCACACGGCCAGAGTCAGGATGGGAGGAGCCACAGGGAGCTGCTGAAGTCTGCACTCAGCATCTGCAAAGATCCGCCAGGGCAAGGAGGAACCATCAAGGAGCCGAGCCAGCAACTTCACCAACAACATAAGCGACGGTGCAAGACTGCAACTATCAAGTAAGCAGCCAGTGCCAGGCACTAAGGTAAGGCTTATTAAGAGTGATGAGTGATGATTGCCTTGCCACCGTTGCCAAAGGGATGCGGCCATCTTACTTCAGATTGACCGCGCCTAGCCGAAAACCAGCTGCAGCACGGTCAGATAATGGGTCTGGGAGGACGTCATAGTACGCCCTCCCAAAACCGCACACCTGCGTGCCCCCTGGGGCACGCACCTGGGAAAATCTGTGACCAACAGGTCCGATTGTAGTGGCCCTTTACCACGTGATCGCTCCATCAAATGACAGAGCGATCACTTGTGAACCAGCGCATTTCTTCCCCTCTCCGTACCAATAAGTACAGTGGAGAGGAGAGGGAAGAGATTGGGTGCAGCAGCACTGTGGGCAGGATCTGTGGTGCCCACAGCGCTGATCTGTGCCAATTCCTGCCTCATCCCCATCCATCCTCATCCATCCCATCCATCCCCATGCACGCGTAGCCATGCCCATCCACGGCATGTCCATGCCCATCCACAGCTCGTCCATGCCATCCACGGCTCGTCCATGCCCATCCATGCCACATCAGTTCTCATCAGTTGCCCATCCATGCCACTACAGTGCCTCACAAAAGTGTAAAAGGTAGTCAGGAAATAAGATGTGTAATTTATGCCCCTAGAATGCCTGGCGGTGCTCCCTGCATGTTGGGCCTCTGTATGTGGCCAGGCTGTGTAAAAGTCTCACACGTGGGGTATCGCCATACTCGGAAGGAGTAGCAGAATTTATTTTGGGGCAGGCCTGTACTGGCCATCGGGACTACCGGGAGTTTCCCGGAGGGCCGATGGCTCAGTGGGCCGGTTCAGTGACAGACAACCTGTCAAAGTCATGGCTGTGCGCCTCGCACAGCCATGACTTTGAACACCGCTATACACTGCTTAGTGGCAGGGCTGATCGGCGGAGGGGGGGGGCACCGAAGCCCAGGTGCTCCTTCCCGTACAGCGAGCAGGTCCTTGGAGGAGAAACTGTTGTGTCCCTCCCCCCTCTTGAACTGCGTGAGGCTGTTTCCTGCCCCTCCCTCCTCCTCCTTCGGTCAGCAGCAGGGAGAGTTTCTCTATGTGGAGAGAGCACTGCAGCTGCGGGCTCTTCACCCCCTCCCTCTCCTCCTCATGCTGCTGTACTGGGGATCGGGGAATGAAAAAAGAGCACAAAGGAGGATCATTCGGGCGTCGACGTCACGAGAGAGGTGTATCTCTTTGAGAGGGACGACGACTGGCTTCCTCCTCCTCCCTCCCCGTCCTTTGTCGGAGTGCGTCAAGTTCTCCCCCCTCCCTGTGTTGTCAAAGAGGAGGTTCCTGGACGAGCGACATGCCCTTCCTCGTGGACCCGAAGCCACGGGGGGGGGAGG
>BLSH010518949.1:857333-889823 GCA_018402905.1 Glandirana rugosa | reverse complement strand
AACAAACATATAACTTGGTCAGTCTGGGTATATTCATCAGGACAAATCCCGATGCATTTCAGAAAGAGTTCCTTCTTCAGGGAAAGAGAGGGGTATACCAAATCCATAATACAATCACAGCAGTGAGTACATTTTACATAGTATGAAAAGACATTGCAAGTTGTTAACATGGTAAGCTAATTCAAGGTCATATTGTCAGGACACCTGGGGTCAGATGACAGATGTGCACCGCTGGGGAGCGAATTGCACCGCTGAAGTGTGAAGTGCACCACTAAGGTTGTGGACCTATAGCTGACTGCTGCTAATGAGCATGTGCTAGTACGGGAAGATGGACCCCTGGAGCACTGACACTGAAACATAGGGAGCTAGTGCATCGGTTTTCCCAGGGCACGGCGTCTAAGAGCCAGTAGGTATTCACCAGAGCCTTGGTGGTGAGGATGGATTTGGCTGCAACTGGATCCAGGTCGCGGCCCCCGGGGTCCCCTAGCTCACGCTCAGCTGGCTACAGGTGGAAGAGAGGAAGCAGCAGCGCAGGAACAGCAAGGACAGTCAGCGGCCTAGCAAAAGGTCAGGGCCACAAGCAGACAGGGACAGACAGGATAGCACGCCAAAGTTGGGGTATCAAGCAGACAAGAGAAACAGAGAACAAGCCGAAGGTCGGGGTATCAGGCAGGCAGGCATAGTCAGAACAAGCCAAAGGTCGGTAAACGGAAATGGACTCAGAGCATACGACAGGAACAACCACACATGAAGCCAAACACACACAACATTGATCGGCAATGAGGCTTTGCAGCACATGGTGTTAATTAGTGTTTCCTTAATTGGAGACTGGGGTGGAGACTGGGGTGGAGTTCACTGAGAGGAGATTACTTAGCCCACAGGTGGTGATGTACACGGCCTCTAGGCTGACACAACAAAAAAGGTAAGCAAACATATGTTGAACACAAATAAGGAAATTATACAACAGTAAAAGCACATACCTATCACATTGGCTGGCCCAGTGGGTGTTCAAAGGGAGGGGCACCTTGCGGTCCACCATGCACACACAAGGGCCACCTGGCATATGATTGGGAGTAGCACACACACCAACAGTGTTCTAGAATAAGCACCACAAAGAATTATTAACACCAATGTGCTGTAGTAAAAAAAGAGGGGGGGGAATGGAAAAAAGGGGGGGGATGGGGGGGGAATGGGGGGGGAGAGGCATCAGGAAGGGGAAAAAAGGTCCCTTTTGTTCCCTAATTTTTCCCCTCCCCCTTCCCCTATTCTGCCCACTTTCCTCAGACAAAAAGGGTAGCCCTGATCATGCACTGTAATATGTTGTACTTTTAAGTCCTAACTCTTCATTTTTCAGCACAATTTTATTGACTTATTGGTTTTGTACTACGTTTGTAATAAAGATTGGCATTTTCCTTTTAAACTTATATTCATGAAATTGGCTATTAAGTCCCCTGGGGGGTTTTCTTTTGTCTGTGCAGAAGTGGAGAATCACTCTATTACCACATCTACTACAGTGATCCTCACTGTCTTTGGGGTCCCATGCCGAGTGGCTGCTCTGATGTTTAGTGACCAGAGGCAGTTGCCTGATTTGTGCAGCCGCCATTTACAAAATGCCTTGCAATCTTCTCAATGAATGCAAAGCGTTCTCTGGAATGAGGAGATGGAGATCGTGATATCTCGCCTCTCCACCTTGTCCAGTCAGAGAATGCTTTGCATTCATTGAGAAAAATGCAAGGCTTGAAGGCAGAGAGGATCACTGTATAATGATGATTTAGGGATGTTGGCAAGACACTTTCTTTTTTTTATATATAATCTTTATTTATATGTATGCAAAATGTACAAAACAGACAAGTAGAAAGAGGACAAACCAGTCCAGGTAGGAATCGATCATATTACAAAGCATGAGGTCGGATTGGCCATTCCACAGAAAAGGTGCAGGAACAAAAACAGTTACTTAAACAGCCCACTTCCTCTTTCTTGTCTGGTCACTAGCCTAGGCTTAGGACATCATGCACAGCTCTCTCTCTCACTCTCGTGAGAGTTTTCCAGGAAGGGAGGGGGGTGAGTCATAAGAGGGCCCATGAAAGCTGCAGGACTTCAGAGCTCCTCTGAAGCTGTACACTCACTACTTTACATTGTAGCAAAGTGTCATTTCTTCAGTGTTGTGACATGAAAGGATAGAATAAAATATTTACAAAAATGTGAGGGGTGTACTCACTTTTGTGAGATACTGTATATTGCAGGTCACTTATATATGCTGGTTTTCCCCTTGGCTCCAATATTTGTAACAATCCATACAGGACAGAGATGGAGTGAGGGAGCATAGCATTGGACATGCAGAGAATTTCAAATGGAGTTGCAGAGGAAGTGGAGCAGATAGCCTGTGGTAAAGTGTTGAAGCTGCCTATACTGCCAGCCATCTAGAGGGAAGCAACCTTATTGGTCCCTAAGGGTCTCTACAGATAGCAACCCCATCTACCACAACAAACCTCCCCATCTGCTGCCCATAAGCGAAAAAAAAGATGAGTGTTCCCCTGGAGTAAACCAGGGGAAGCCTCCCAGGGGGTCAAGAGGGGAGGTCGGAGGGGCTAGCCGTCCTGAATTATTTAAAGTGTCCCATAGCTGCAGGGCAGGAAATTTGGATCCAGATAACCCTCGTTGCTCATGGGGCAACTAGGGTGCAGTAAAGACACTTTTTAAATATACCACTCAGCTCCACTTTTTAATCTCACTTCCGTCCAGGATGGCCCAGGTATGGAATATGTAAACGTATATAGGTATAAAATGGAGCAATGTAATTATGTAAAAAACAAAACATACCTGGAATTCACCATTAATACCACCTGAAAAGTCATGTGCTGGATTATTTTATTTTCTCTCTAATGTCTGCTCATTATTTGTAGGTATATATTCGTGTCACACTTTAATTAGGATTCCATTGGAGACAGAATATTTCCATTCCTGCCATATTGAGAAAGGTACCGCCATCTGCTATACACAGAAGCAAAACAAAGATATATGACAAAGAACAACTACTAAAACCAAAAATCTGTTATTGGCAATGTGAGATACGCCGGATGGAAGCAGATGTGATCTATTTAAACCACACAATTAGAAAATGCATATCATTTAAAATAAATACTGCAGATATTTAATCACCTATGTTGTTTCTGCTAGGGAGAAGTTTGGGATGAAGTGGCTTGCTTTCTGCTAAAAATATCCCCTTCCAGCTTTAAATACATTTACAATCTTTGTAAACAGTTTTTAGATGTACATGTAAGTTTATCAGTTGAGGGTAACCAATACAAACAGCCTTGAATCTTCACTATCTGCTATCCATTACTCATTACTGCAGCTCAGGTCTCCGCAGTGCACACCTTTCTTAATCATGAAAGCGTAAGTATACTGCTGGACATTCAATCTACAGTATACTGTAAATGATGAACAGGTTGGTCTGTATGCTCATGCCCTGGATTCAGTTCTGTCTCTTCATACCCTGGATAATTCCTGTGAATTGTTTGGATTACATTTTTTACTTAGGTTATTTGCTTATCCAAACCATCAGTCTGTTACCTGTGCTATTGTCACTCTATGTATTGTCCACATTTCTGGAACCTAGACTTTGTTTAGCATAGGTTTGCCTAGGCCGGATCTGACCATCAGCCATATGACTCTTCTACTGTCTGATGTTTATTCTTTTTTTTACACCCCTTTTGTCTTAAGAAAACCACAAAGTAACAATTTTCCAGCTGCATTGCTGTGTCCATAGTTTCCAATCTGCTGCAGTTATCAGCAACCAGGGGGTTCCTTGGTGCTGTTGGTTACTGTGAAAATCCCACAGCAATCTCTGTGACATCACCTCCCAACGTGTCACTTACAATGCTGCCGGATCTCTGCAGTACAGAAGGAACAGTCCCAGTTCTGGGCACAGTGCCATCTTGAATCTCTCATACCAAGCTACTTCCAGCCAACATTCTCTGTGTTAAAGGGGCACATCATCCTCCTCCACCTTTAAGAGAAATTATATATTATATGGCAGTATGGTCATATACCCCTAACTGTTAACTGTGCAAGATTAAAGTGCACATTGTGCCAGACAGAAATTATTCAGCTTTTGTTGGCATCCATGTTTTGTATGGAATACAGTGGATATCTCAAGAACTTGTATTGGTCTTACAGAACACAATATAATTAATTGATATGCGCCTCCTCCCCTTTGTGAATAAAGTAATAAAAACATAATTTCTCTGTTACATTTGCTGTGTGTGTGTCCCTGTTTGGTAGATTTCCTCTCACTTACTGTTGTCAAAGTGAAGGGAAGTGAGGGGTAATATCCCTGGTGACACAAATATCTATAATAATCCTAAAAAAAGAAGTTGTGAGTTGCTCCATTGAGAATCTGAACATATATATATAAGAATCACAATTGCTGTGCCTAATGGTCCTCAAGACACGGCAAGCAGTGGCGGCTGGTGCTTCATATTTTTTTTTGGGGGGGGGAACAAGCCAGACCCCCCACCCCCGTTTGGTCGGTTGATCGATCAGTCAACCCCCCCCCATTGTTCACTTGTTTCTCGGCCCACCAGCCCCAAACTTACCCCATATAGGTGGTGGGTGCCCAATACAATCCCTTCTCCTCTTGGCCAATCGGTTCTTAAGACCTGCTTCCTGGCCGGGAGGAGAATCAGGAAGACAATAGCGAGTATTAATTTGCTATTGTCATACAACTGGGTGGGCTCAAGGCATAATGTTCTGCGCCCCTAGTCCACTATTTTTTAAGCCAATTAGAGCCTCAGGCTCTAATCATGTGCTTCTAAAAAAAAAAAAAAACATTGGAATCCATGCGTCCAGGATCCTGCATGGAGATTAGGGGAGGGGAGCATGGAATAAGGGGTGGCGCCCCTGAGCCCCTTATGGACAGGCCACCACTGATGGAAAGTGACAAGCTTTGATATTCTGGTCAAGTAGTTAAAAGGAAAAAAGCTCAGCAATTACATTGTAGGACATTTTTTATGAGAACCTGGTGCTCAGAGACAGAAGGCGTCTAGGGAACTAGCGTCCAGTCTGTCAATTCACCAGTGACGCTGTTATGTCACAGAGCACAAAGGAGTGATGCTGCAAAATAAAGGTATAAAACAATGCTCTCAATGCCAATCTGTCATTTCGGTGTGTAAAAAACTAAAGCTAACTGGTTATGAAAAACAAAGCTGCCATTTAGCTTTTGTGCCAATTGTATATTATAAAAAAGTATCAGTCAGTGTACACAGGCTTCACAATTTATTTTTGATTGCTTGATTATTTTCAATCGCTAATGCTTTTATCAGTGACGTCAGCCAAATTTAATACATGCCTGATATGTTATGGAGTTTTAAGGCATTGCGAATATAAAATCTATTTCCAAAGATTCACATGGCTTTTCACTCCTTACAAGAGTACTAGTCACCGACTGACTATTGTGAGGTTTTAAGAGGTAGCTATTGAGGAGAGCTGAATAAAGAGTCATTATAGATGGAGATAACATAGTGACTCATAGAAAATAAAGTACTACAATTGTTGAATAGCTGTTTCATGGTAATAACGAGGCCAAGCCTTTGTAAATGCATGAATTGAATATCTTGATAAGAGCACTTTTAATTAGCTAGAATAATGATCATAAATAAAATAATTCATACAGCCCAGTGCATTGACCCTAATCACAGATCACCAATGACATAGTATAGACCATGTCCAAACCGCAATCTACCCCAAGAGGGGCACCCCTTCCTTGGTGTTACCTAGGAAACACCTGACTGATACAATGGGGGTGTTATAGTAATGACCATCATGATTATATAATGACAGCAAAATGATGCACCTATCCTCCGCAGAGAAGGTGAAAACGTAGAAGTTTACATTTACCACATTTTCTGGTTCCATTTTTTTGTTAGATGTTTTATAATATCATAACAGCAACCTGGTCATTCTTTGTTTGCGAATTCAAGTAAAGTCCTGCTACACAGGCAGAAGGTATAACACAAAGGCACACAGATAAGGCACTGCTAATAGGTACTGCAAGCGTGCGCAGGTCACGTTTTAGAGCAAAGTAACTAACGGACATTGCAAAATGGAGATGTAAAATGTGGGTGTTCCAAATCAGCAAATATAACCCTTATGGGCTTATTCAAAACATCAGCAAAAGTAAAAAACGAACAAAACGAGCGTGACATTTACCGCATTTTATTTGTATTTTTATTTTTTGCATTTTGCTGTGTTAAAAAAAAAAAAAGTGAAATAACATGTAAAAGGTGAGTTAATGCTAAATAAAATGTAATATTTCTAATACCATAATGGGACTCTAATGCAAAATAATTAGAAAAATGCATTATTTGTAAGAAGATCTCTATTAGAATTCTATCATATTATTTTGTATTGAATTCTTTATAGAAGTGGCAGGGTAATATGACTTCACCCCTTCCTGGCCTCTCAGCCCCTGTAGGAATCATCATATACATTTAGGCAATCACCCCCTGGCACAGTGACTGACAGCTGTGTGATAAGAAAGAGGTTATGTAGCATCTTAAAGGGGCACAGTGAGCTCCTCCTGGCTAGAAAGAGGTTCTGCAGCATCTGAGGCTGGAGATGCACAGCCTGCACCTGCTCCTCCTCCTGTGATTGGTTTATTGTCGGCAGACACAAATCCTCCCCTTTAAGAAGCAGAGCAGTGTGTGTCTAGGAGGATGGAGCTGGTGCAGCAGTGTGCAGAGCATCCAGCTGGAGACCGGGGAGAAGACACCCACCACCAGGGATAGAGAGCGGCACTGCACCGGTTGTAATAGAGATTATCTCCATCATCACCATCATTGTTATCAAACAGGGGAGGAGAGTGGAGGAGGAGGGGGCTGCAATCATCATGGAGCTGCTGAGCTGAGGACCATCACTGGCTGCATATATAGGAGCTGGGGGGATGAAAGCAGTGTGTGTGTGTTAGGTGGGCTGATGGTGTAAGTGAAGGGTGTACAGGGTGTGCTAAGTGATCAGAGGGGGTGTAGAGGGAATACGTGTTGGGAAAAGGGGGTATTCAGGGTGTCGTAGGTGAGCTTGGTGAATAAAAGGGAAATTTTGACTATCTGTAGGCTTCCAGCATGTCCTAGGTGAGGAGCAAGGGTCAATTCATGGGGTCCTGGGTGAGAAGCTGTTATATGGGGTGTTCTGAGTGAGGAGAGGGGCATATAAGGTTTTCTGGGTGAGGAGGAATTATAAAATGTCCTGCATGAGAAGAAGGTGGGTACAAGCAGGGGTGTACAAGGTATAAGAACGTTACCTTGGGCGAGCAAAGCTTGACGGGGCTTTAGTAGGGTTAACAGAAGAAGGTGTAGAGGGTCAGCAGGGGGCTTACAGGGGAGGGGGTCAATATGCCCAAGACTGGGACATCACTGAAAAGGGTTGATGGGTAGAGCTATGAATCAGAGAACACAGGGTGTCCTGTGTGTGCAGAAGGAAATCTAATGACTTGGTAGAAAACAGGCATTCCTGTGAACTGGGAAAGACTAGAGTGAAATAGGAAATAATCAGGGTGCCCTGAATAATCCAGAAACAGGAAGACGGAGCTTTTTCGGGGGTCACATTAGTACAGAGAAATCATTTTGGAGTAGCCCCCTCTTATTCATTACAGCACCAAGAAGGGGAATTTGAGCCGCAGAAGAAGCAGACCTTGTCAGCCAGTCCACAGTGACCACCGGCTACACCAAACTGGAAATCTCTCCTGGGGAGGCTTTGAAAAGAACTACAATACTTTTGCAAGCAGTAAGAGAACTAAACCCAGCAAATGTCTGAGAGTGGGACACGGAGCCCCCTGACTAGCCAGAGATAAACATTCCCTCTGTGTGCATTGAATACAGACAGCCTCATTGGTGGGCACTGCGAAAAGGATTGCCCTGCTAAGGATGCAAAGAAGAGGGGTTCACCTCCTGCAGCCCCCCAGTGTGAGCCTGCCAACAGGGTCCAACGCCTGAGAATGGCCAAAGGAGGATTCTTCCATGTAAAACAGATAATTAAAGCAAAGTAAACCCTGACCTCCTCAAGACTTGGGCACCACAGAGGCAAAATTTCAAAGATTTCTTTTTTTTTTAGCAAACTATGGATGATTACCCTTGAGTGTCCCCCATAGAGGCCACCTGAAGGGGATCTATGCCCTAACATCTCACCGTTGGAAAAGTGCCCATGATTTACAAGGATGAGGAAGCTGCGAAGGTTTGTGCACTTGGTGCTATTCTGCCCCCTCTCCAAGGGGCTCCAGGTAAGAACACTATGAAATTGTCTGCCTTAACTTATTGCTGCCAAATATTCCTTTTCTTACAAAACATTCAAAATCTCCATAATTTGCTCTGTGCCTCTATTACAGGTGCCAGAGTAATAAATCATAGCTCTTCTATGATGCCCTAAAAGTCCTTTGTGTTCCATTGCCCCACGGCAGACCTTTTACTAGCAGAAGGCAGTGGAGCAGGTTGACTGGGAAGGAAAAGACCGGGGGCAAAAGCTCCCATGAGATTTGAGAGAATGCCTATTGTTATTTCCCTTTTGCCAGGTTTCTGACCAATATAGCATGGCTTTAAATGGTTGCAGCTTGACATAATGGTCAGGGGCTTAAGCTAATATTATTATACATGGAAAGGGGAATACTTTGCACCTTTGCATCTACTCTACAAATACTGCAGGTCACACTTCTGCTTTAAAAATAGTTTTATTTGAACAGATTTTATGTTTGGCTTGTAATCAAGTATTATAGATCACAGGGATGCTGATGGTGGAGGAGGATTAGTAGCTGCGGTCACATCCTATATATATCTACACGTGTTATCTGATGAACCTTACCAAGAGACCAGCCTTCCCGCTAAACCTGATTTGTAGACAGCCAGAGCACTGCTGGCGCCAATTCTGTTCATTCTGCTTGGACGCAGCCTATCGGCTTCAGGTTGATTTCCCCTATGTAGTGGGGACCGATTGGCACATAAGGAGTTACACAACAGAGGCCAGGGTGTAGTTACAGCCCATACCATCTTCATCAATTATGAAATATCAAAGATGCAGGACCATTAACACACATGCAGACCATGTCCCCTTGTGGGCAGTCGAAGACCTCCTTTAGTTAAAAGCATTGACACTCCATGACCGGGCAGTGCTGATGGTGCAGTCCTGATTTAAAGGGTAATTACAGGATGTACTATGCTGGCTCCAAGGAACACAGAACTGTCAAAACTTTTACCGTACTTTCTAATTTGTTGCTAAAGTGAACCTAGCACCATACATATTTTTCATGTTAGTGAGTGTATGCAAAGTAATGTGAAACTGTAACGCTTCTAGGTATTTGTTACCTCGCACAGATATTACAGTACTCCCTTGACAATACTTTCATCTGCTTTTTTCTCTATAACGGTGGTCTCCAAACTGTGACCCTTTGCTTTCTTTTACCTGGCCCATGGGGCACTATTTTATCAACTGACACCAACAATGGGGCATAATTCCTCCCACTGATCCCACAAAAAGGGCAACATTGTTCCCAATGACACCAACAATGAGGCACAATTCCTCCCACGGTCACCAACAATGGGGCACAATTCCTTCCACTAACACCAGTGATGGGGCACTATTCCTCCTGATGACATCAATTATGGGGCACTATTCCTTCCACTGATATCAATAATGGGGCACAATTTCTCCCACTTACACCAACAATTTGGCACTATTCCTCTCACTGACACCAATGATGGGGCATTGTTTGCTCCCACTTATGCCAGGACATTTTCTACTCCCATTGACCACAGCCTGGCCCCCCAAAGTCTGAAGGACAGTAAACTGGCCCTTTGTTTAGAAAGTTTGGAGACCCCTGCTCTGTAAGGACAGAGCCATCTTTGCTCAGGCATCATCCAAGGTCAGATGCTGGCTCAGAGATAACACTGTTATGTAAATCCTGGTGGCTGTGAACACAGATGTCTGACATAGATTAGCCCCCTGCTTTAGCCTTTCACCTTATAACTTGCTGAAAAGTTACATTGTGCAGTCTGAGTGATCACTAGGGAAGAGGAGACTGATGAAATGATTACTACTGCCTTTAAAAGACCAATAGCATTGTTTCAGCCTAGGCAAAGTCACTGTAAAAGTAGAGCATTTCTGAAAAGTTGTACGCATACAGTGTACAGTATATATAAATATATTATATATATCAGAAATGTATTGCATGCTTGCTGAACTCGAATGAATTAAATTACCACCTGTAGACTCTTCCTAGGAGGTGTCAATCTCTTGGTTCCCCACTCCCCTCAGTAGTTCCTCCCACTGACCCTACAGCACTACAGGACACAGTAGTAAGATAGGGGAAGCTGAGATGAACCATTTAGTGCAGCAGGGGGGCCAGGAATCTGACACTCTCAGAAGTGTCAGTTTCAGAAGAGTCTTTAGACAGCAATTTCTTTCACAGGGGTATTTCCAGGCAGCAAGAGAGACATAAGTATTTGCTATCCTGGTAGCAGGAAGACCTTTTATTGAGAGCTTGATTTTAGCGACAGAGCGACTTTAAGCACATATAGATATAAGGAGATGAATATTAGCTAAATTACATATCAAGGACTGTAAAGCTGCCCACTTAAGTCAGTCAGCATGTGATCTTCTTAAGCCATAAAAGTCCCTTAGCAGCATTGATTGATTGCTGGTGTGTGAGAGACAATATAACAATCAGTGTACTGTTTCTGCTAAACTGTGCGGTATACACAATGAAGTCATACTGCTCTGCTTGAGATGCCCCTCTACTAGCAAGCAGGAAAAAGCCAGGGAACTCAGCAACATTGATTGATTAACCTGAATCTTGCTAGTCTTAGTGCCGGTTCACACTTATGCGGATCAGATGCGATCCAAAAAGCATAGATTGGCATATCATGTAAAAAAGCATTATGTTCAATGAAGGCTGTTCACATATATGCGGTGCGAATTTGATCCGGTTCAGAAAAGGGTCCTGTATGAGTTTTGTGCATGCAGTGCGAACTTCAGCTCCATAAACTTCTATGGGACCGGATTGAAATCACAGTCCAGTGTGCAATTTGTCACTGCAATTTGTTTTTTTTTTTGCCTAGGTTTTATAGGAAATAAAATCGCGGATGTGACCACTCCCCTCACAAATTCTCAGTAAATTTGCATAGAAATCGCACATGGCAGGCAGAAATCGCAATGTGAATTTGCATCATGTACAGCTTGAAATTTGCAGGGCATAAATGTGAACCGGCACCTAGGGCTGTTACTTGTTAACAAGAGGTTCAAGACAAATCTGCAGGCAATATAGAAACGGTTAATACCTGGAATCCTTCCCTATATTACAGGGAAATAATACTGTGTTTTCAATGAGAGTATGCAATAATAATTGTTATTGGGATGACTAAGTAAAGGTAATTTTTGTTACAGGTTTGCTGTACCATGTTTCCTTTATTCTATTTCATATACAGGTTTGCATTTACCTCCCCGATCAACATAATAGAAAGTCAGTTGTTTTAAATCAGGAGAGGAATAGAAAAGCACAGCCACTATGTAGAGCTATTACACAAGAAGCAGAGCCCGCATATGTATGTAAAGTGTAAATATGGCAGCCTCCATGTGCCCAAACTATATACAGGAGCAATGAATTGTATAATAATTTAATCCCATTAACATGAAGATCTAACACCCCGCCAAAAAAAAAAAAAAAAGAAAATCAGTTGTGTTTGTCCTTCATTTGCCAGGTGTATGAAAGTCAGGTAAAGATTGTGAGTTTTTTTCCTGACCGTTACATTCACAGTGTGTGGTACCCTCACATGGTCCCAGAATGGATTTGCAGATGGCACAATTAGTGCCCGATTGTCATAGGACTTCAGTCTAATGACCCCTCTCTGAGCATCGGAGTCCCCTAATAGCTCTCTGTGGACGCGCTGTTGGCGCATTTCTCCTATAATTTGATTGTGTAGACACTGCTTGTTAACTCCTTGTGTGCCAGCTGTCACTGTGGCACGTGGCGCTTCATACTGTCATAGATTAATAGCATAGTACAGTATATAGTATTCTGCTTCTGTCCTAGAGGAATTTATTTTAAATAAAGAATGGGTTATCTTGATTTTCTTTATAATGGCGCTTTAGAGGCTTTAAGCAGTTGCCTTCCATTGACCAGCTCTGCAGCCCATTGATTAGGTGGTCTTGTAATGCTGTTTTCTTGAAATCTCAAAAGATGAGTTCATCTGTCAAGCCTGCAACAGAATGGCCATTGTTTTGTTCATATTAGATTTAAGATAAAACCTTTCAACTGTGGCAATAGTACTCACTTTGTAGTCAGGACTCATCTCTTGCTCCTCTTACTGCTTTTCTGCCCAGAATGATGCCACATAATAATGCTTCTTCCATGATATCCTTAGGATTTCTGTAATAAGCATGTTATCAGAAGAGTTCTGCAGATCTAGGTATACAGTTTTCTTTTACATTACTGAGGATGAGTTTTTGATTAGACACTATATAACCAAAAGTATTGAGACACCTGTCTTTACACGCACATGAACTTTGGCATCCCAGTCTTAGTCTGTAGGGTTCAATATTGAGTTGGCCCACCCTTTGCAGCTATAACAGCTTCAACTCTTCTGGGAAGGCTGTTCACAAGGTTTAGGAGTGTGTCTATGGGAATGGTTCACCATTCTTCCAGAAGTGCATTTGTGAAGTCAGGCACTGATGTGGATGAGAAGGCCTGACTCGCAGTCTCAGCTCTAATTCATCCCAAAGGTGTTCTATCGGGTTGAGGTCAGGACTTTGTGGAGGCCAGTCAAGTTCCTCCACCCCAAACTCGCTCATCCATGTCTTTATGGACCTTGCTTTGTGCACTGGTCCAAATCATTTGGTGGTGGTGGGGATTATGGTGTGGGGTTATTTTTCAGGGGTTGGGTTTGGCCCCTCAGTTCCAGTGAAGGGAACACTTAAGGCGTCAGCATACCAAGACATTTTGGATAATTTCATGCTCCCAACTTTGTGTGAACAGTTTGGGGATGAACAGTTTTTCCTGTTCCAACATGACTGTGCACCAATGCACTCTACCATTCAGCATTCATATTCAGCAGGTGCATGGCACTGTTCTGTCTCAGTATCTACAGAACAGAAGCAGGCAAAGATGTGCATTAAGGATAGATAACTATTGCAGTGTACCTTATAGTTATTCTCGATAAGATTGTTTTCATTCTGTCAACAACACTGCTTAGAGCTGTCAGCTTTCATCGCATGTGTATGACAGGGTACCTTTCTATACAGTGCCAATGTCACTAGATCCTATGCTGCATATATAGTGCAGATGTCTGTATTTTGTCCCAGTGACAGGTTCTCTTTTGCTGCCTGTCTCATTGCATTGCCAGCAAACGCAAACTTACGCAGCATCGGGTTTCTTATCTCCTTGTCATCTCTGGTAACAGGATATGCCAGCAGCCGGGTCAGACCACAATGTCACTCAGCGCCTCTTTGGTACTGTGGACAAAGGGTCATTGCCCCGATCCAGAGTCATCTTTCAGGCCTTTTGTTCCTTTGCATGTGATGGTGGCTTCAATGGTCTTTGATGGGCCTGAGTTTGTCTGAGAATGGAGACACTCACATTACAGTCCAGTAACTACCCGTCCCTTGCCCCAAGAAGGAAACCAAAATGCAAGTTGCTGGATGAAGACATTAATATTGTGCCACCAGCTCAATGGAGGAAAGGGAGAGCCTCTGAAACTATCAAATCCATCCATAGTTCTTTACACAGTAAGACTGCACAAGAAAGGCATGGAGCATTCTGTGTGATTATTTTGTTGGTACCCTTCACACGCATTTCGGCACTCTGCAGTTTCCTGCATTTTTCCCATAAGAACCTCTGCTATACATTTTGTCACATCTGAATAATTGTTCACTTTAAATAATGTAGAGCATGAAGGGTTTAGAACTTTGCTCAGGCTGTAAATGTCCCCATTGAGATTTCCCCTCACTTCCTGTTATGATGACGGGGTGTCACAGGGTATGGAGTGGTATAGAGGAAATCTCTGCAATGAGAATATAGACAACAACAAAAATACTATAGACGACAACAAAAAGGCTGCAAGCTCTGCTAGGACCTTAAAGAGGAAGTAAACCCTGATGAGGTTTACTTCCTCTATATTCCCCTGTAATGTAGAAACATAATGGTCTACTATGCATTGCATAGTAGCCCATTATGTGTCACTTACCTGCAAACAAAGCCTGCAACGTCCAGCGATGTCCCCTGTGCAGGCAGCGTCCATCTTCAGCCCCTTTTCCTTCCGGGGCCGTCACTCCCACTCATGCGCGCAGGAGCCGCCCGTCACGGCAGTGAAGAGATAGCACAGAGGCTGTTTCTTCACTGCACATGTGCTGAATGATGTTGGCAACAGCAGTACACTGTAGCTCTGGCTGTATGTTTAGGGTCATTGTCCTGCTAGAAGGTGAATCCCCGCCCCAGTCTCATCTCTTTTGATGACTCTAACAGGTTTTCTTCTAAGATTGTCCTGTATTTGGCTCCATCCATCTCCCTATCAACTCTGACCAGCTTCCCTGACCCTGCTGAAGAAAAGCATCCTCACAACATGATGCCGCCACCACCATGTTTCACAGTGGGGACGGTGTGTTCAGGGTGATGTGCAGTGTTAGTTTTCTGCCACACCTAGGGTTTTGCTTTTAGGCCAAAAAGTTCAATTTTGGTCTCATCTTACAAGAGCACCTTGTTTGCTGTGTCCCCCATATGGCTTCTCGCAAACTGCAAATGGGACTATGCATTCCAGACTTCAAGCTGTAATTGACTGCAAAGGATTTGCAACCAAGTATTAAAAAGTGAAAGTTTGATTTATGATTGTTAATCTGTCCCATTACTTTTGGTCCCTTAAAAAGTGTGAGGCACATATACAAACTGTTGTAATTCCTACACCGTTCACCTGATTTGGATGTAAATACCCTCAAATTAAAGCTGAAAGTCTGCAGTTAAAGCACATCTTGTTCGTTTCATTTCAAACTCATTGTGGTGGCGTATAGAGCCAAAAAGATTAGAATTGTGTCGATGTCCCAATATTTATGGACCTGACTGTAAGTAACTATGTGAAAATATGTGAAACAATATAGAAAATAAATGATAAACCATTCCAAAATAAAGTGTCAAAGTGGGACACCTCTGATGCACGCTCCATGCAATTTTCCCTCATAAAAACTATTCAGATAAAATATTCAATCAAATAATAAAAACAACGAGCTAGCGTGCATTAAATAAAATTAAAAAAGATAGTTAGTGAAAGTCCATAGTTTCATCCATCAAGACAATAGTGGTTGACCGGAAAGTATACATTTCCCTCATATATTGTGCACCAAACAGCATCAACGATTCACCGCACACCAACACATCCTGTGAGAAGAGTTCCTCCACCAATAGGGATATGCCCTTACCAGAGCCCCAGGACCACCTATTACGGGGGGTCAGGGAACACTTGTGTGGATATTTGGCTTCCGCTCAGCCCCAAGGATCAATATCCAATGCTGGTTCCTTCAGAACTTCCCATCCAATATGTCATGCTCAATAAAAATAGAAGGGACCACAATAGTGTAATACTGTTTACAATCAGAGCTTTCATTTAAAAGAATGCACTTACAAAATTCCAATATTTTCAGAGCAGAAAAAACAATCCATCCATGTATACAGCAAGCGGTGATCTGGAGACAGCACTTCCGCCCTACCGGTTTCGTCACAAGTCGGACTTCTTCCAGGGCATGGGAAAAAAAACTCATGCATCTCTTCCTAAACCCTTATTAACTATCCATCATATGACCCACCATGGTACCTTATCTGGGAGGAAAGACTGGGGATCCACAGCTGCAGTCTTGTCCCACTGCCAGCCACTCTAATTACCATATCACAGCACAATGGGGTCTTCTCTTTGGCCCCTGTGGGGTCCCTACTGATGGACCCAATGAGAAGTGTCACCAGCCACTGATGTGCACACCCGATGAAGGACTCCCCCACTCTGCAGTCCAGTACAAAGAAGACTTGGGATCTAGATTTAGATAAGTGTTTGGTATTTAAATGTTTAACTTACTGTAAATCACTAAAGCAATTAACAAAAGGGGATAAATATTGTTTAGTGAAGGAGAGGGGAATTCTCCTCTCCAGAGTTCCTGACTTAACCATGAACAGTCGACACAGATGCAATGTTATTCAGAGTTCCCCCTACTGGATGCTGCTTTACCATAGCAAAGATAAATTATTATTATTATTATACAGGATTTATATAGCGCCGACAGTTTGTGCAGTGTTTTACAATATTAGGGCAGACAGTACAATTACAATACAATTCAATATAGGAGGAATCAGAGGGCTCATCATTAGCTCGTCATTAGTGATTTCATGGTTCCTTTCTTTTAAAAAACTGCGTACTTCTGTTTGCTGTATTTTAACCTGGTCCATCTTCCCCCCTTGCAAGGAGAATTCTGCAGAAACAGGCCCAGGCATCTCCATTTAGTAGCTGCTAGAAGATTGGGAGCATGAAAAGCCTGCTAAAAATGATGCTAGAATGTCATGCAGTCCATTGATTTGAATAATGTAATTGAATAAAAGCAAAATTGGTGTCTCGATTGGCGTAGAGACGTCCCTGAGTCAGCACGCCGCACAGACAATTAAAGGTTACAAGGATGGTAAATGCCACATTGTTACTTTTCTGCACATCAGAAAAAGACTTCCTTTCTTCTTCTAGATAAAAAAAAAAATGGATTGAAAATGGATCAAAACAGATATAAAAGAGACCCACTTGCATTTTCCAGCACTGGAAATGAAAGATTAGATTTTATATATGTGTTCTTATCTTTGTTGCTTACTTCCAGGTTTAAAATACAGCATAAAACAAAGAAGGCACTTCTAAGTGCAATAAAAACAAGACTAATTGCACAAAGGAAGATTAAAAACACTTACAAGAAATAAAAAGTAAACAGGCTCATCAATATGCATGGGATGTCTAAAGGGAGGTCTCCTTTAAGATGTAGCAGCAGCAGCATGTGTTCCAACCGACCAGCAATGAGGAGCTTTATGTCAAAGGAAGAGCAGCTGCACTGTCAGGACCAGCATGGAACGCAGGTACCCGCATGTGATGTCAAAGATGGCGGTTACGCGTTTCGGATCATGTGCGATAGCTCCATCTTCATGACTGTGGGTACAGAGCCAGTAGGAGAGCTTAAATGGTAGCTGGGGCGGGACTATGGGCGGCAACTGGAGCGGAAGTAGTAGTACTATACAAAATGCTCGGTATTGGTGACAGCATTAAAAAATGATTAAAATGAAAAGTAGTTGGCAACCAATGCTGGACAAAATACACTGCACATGTAAGACATTATAGTTAGACTTTTATTGCACTTAGAATTGCCTTCTTTGTGTTCTGCCTTTATCAGAGTTTGCTTACCTCTAATAGAGTGCTGCTGACGTGTTATTCTTGACATCTGCCTGCTTGTTCCATCTCCTGCTTGGACTACATTGGGAATTTTTACCCTTTGAGGGCCTACTTTACCCAGAGCACCCTATACTCCACCTGTTAAAATACAACATGCTGCAGTTTTCCTCCTGTGGGCTTCCATCTCTGTACATTCAGATCAGAGGGTTGCAGGGAAAATGCTACATCTGTTTTCACTCACATAAAAATAAGCAGGAGGAGCTTCTAGTCCTCTGCTGCTGATCACATGCTAAAAAAAAAAAAAACAGCCTTTGGAATAGAGTAAAATAAATAATTAATATAAATAAACTGTTTTACATTGTCGTACACATATATATAAAAACAAGTCGTAAGGTGTGGGTGGATTTCTGCCAGTCACAGGCTGTCATGCCCCTCCAGCCTGTGTCTTAGAATAACAGGGAGGGGAAGCATCCATCAATCTACATGCAATATCCGGCTCCTGTTGTGTTTACCTGGTTAGTGGGCATAGAGGAGGAGGGAGGGAGTGAGCTGTCATTTACCATTGTGTATACGCCCACATGTGGACTCTATAGTCACATGGGCTGCTCAGATGTGATAGGGAGGAAATGCTCAACATGGAAACTCACTGAAAACTGAGCATGTGCAGAGCTGCCAACAATGCTCTGCAAATTCCCTAGCTGAAATGGGTACTTGGACAGAAGGTGGAGATAGAGAGCAGTAGAATCAACCATGTTTTTTGCAGAATACAGAAAACAAATTTTATAGTGAATGAGTGAGTATGAACCGCATGTAACACAGTAATTATTAATATTTTTTATTATATGGGTTTAGTGACACTTTAATGCAATGTCCACCAAAAAGGCAGTAGGAAAGAGACAGATGGCAGACTGGAAGGAAAATATGAGCACTGTTGAATAGATAAAATAGGATTCTTCTGCCTCTTTTCTTGGAGTCCATCGAGGAACACAGGAAGCCTTAAATCTCTGGGTTAAACTGCCACCTACAGGAGGATTTGACACACAAACTTTAGTCCAATCTAGGATACTCCTTCCTCCTACTACTACTACTACCATACCTCAGTTTTGCAGCAAAGCAGTACTGAGAATATGTTCATAAACATAGAGGGGTGGGACCTGTACAAAAATCATATTTTTTCTGTAATCTATTAAAGGGCACAGGCTGTCTTAAACCATAGGAACATCCAAAAGCACTCCAACTGAGGGGTGGGCAACACATCAAACAAACACTAACATTCCTGAGACATAAAAACTGGGGACTGCCTGCAGCTCCAACAGGCACCTGAAGGACCCTACACTTGAAATTGTCATCAGGTGAGGCCGAAACATCCACCTGGTAGAACTTAGAGAACATGTGAGCAGAAGACCAGGTAACAGCCTCATAAATCTGGGAAACAGTTGCCTGATGCCATACAGCTGAACGAGCGATCACAGATATAGAGTGTGCTTTGACAGTAAGGAGTGGAACCTGATCCTTGAACCCTTAGGTTTGATCATGGCGGCTCAACTATGAGATGAGGCATCCATCCGAGATGACAAAAAGGGAATCACCCTTTATGAAAGAAGCAGTAGCTGACAAATAGACTGTGCAAACCACATCCAGACAATAGAGGGACATTTCCTTTTGGTGAACTGGAGCCAGACAGAGAATAATGTCCTGTTTATGGTGAAAAACTGAAGGAATTACTGTAAGCTGGCCATAGATGGAATGAATCTTGGCTGGCTGAGCAGGGACCGGCTGTGTTTCAATCCAACTATAGGCAGGTTGGTTGTACAAAAGTCGATTCGTTGATCAACTTCAGCTTCAATACAACTGCTAGCAGTGATCATTACGTTCTGTTGGCCGGGAAGGCTCCCTGCTGGCAGAACACAATGGCTTTGTGGGAGGTACTCCTCCATCAACACTGATAGTGTTGATGGGTGAATCAAGCCACTTTCTTTCCCTCCACCCGTGTACTATCTTTGGCCTGCCATAGACAAGAAGGAAGCCTTGACCTCAACACCACCTTGTCGCTATGCAAAAACCAGAAAGAGGGTTCCTTGCACCACCAGTTCACACACTTGCCTTGCAGAAATAGAGGCTACAAGAAACACCACTTTGTAGAAGAGGGTAAAGAGTGGAATGTCCTTAATGGGTTTAAATTGCAGTTTCTAAAGTGAAGAGAGAAGCAAATTCAGATCCAAATAAGTCACAGGAGAACAGATGGAGAGGAGCTACATAGGGGACACCCCTGTACAAGGGTCTTGACCAAAGAGTGAGAGGCCAGTGGTCTCTGAAACTGATTAGAAAAAAATTGTGATAAAAGCTAGCAAAAAATTGATTAGTCTTTAAAGGAGAAGTACAGCCAAAGCTCATTTGGCTGTACTCCTGTGGATCACAGGAGTGAAGTTCGTTGTGCACTCCTGTGACTTGTTTTACAGCAGACAGCGAGCTGAAGCCTGACGTCACAGAGCCGCTGAGAGCCTGAGCCAGCCGCTCCCGTCCCTCCACAGCCCAGCGCCCCAGTGAGCGCGGGGGGCAGAGCAGAGAGCTGCCAACTGACAGTCACCTTCTGTCTGCTCAGGGAGCTCTGAGAACAGAGCAGTTGGTGGTGTTTGATTGCTCGGTTCTCAGTGTTAGAGCTGGTGGGGGACAGATGCAGCATCCACCTAGTTAAGTATGATAAAAATAAAGGATTCCCATACTTCTCTTTTAACAAAGTAGAGCTGAAGAAAAGATGCCTATCTTTCTAGGACTATGGCATGCTGGTGGTAGGAGGGGTTTTCCTGAGCTGGGCTTAATTTTTGTAATAGTAATTGTCTTATCGCTTGTAGCACCCTCCTAGCTAGACTGCTAGGTAAATTTAGTTTTTGGTTCCACTGTAGTGATTGGAGAAATGATTGACATAAAAATAAAAAAGACACACAAAAGCTAGCGTGAAACTCAGCGCTAACGAGCCTAATAGTGATGCAAACCGCACACACTCTGGAGTCTAGTGATTTGAAAGCAACATCAGAAAAATATATGTATATATAAAGATATGATTAAAAGTTATACGTGTAGGAAAGTAAATCTTGTCCAGGGGAGTGAGAGTCCCTGGTATAACTGCTGCAGATGGTGGCGAGGCTGCTTCTGGCACGGGCTGGGGATTGTACAGCATAAGAGGGAAGAAGAATGAAGGAGGTGTGGCCGTGCCTCCGAAATGCGTTCTGATTGGCCCACCACAGTGGTAGGTGGCTCTTTTGTCTGACAGCTCCGGATCACCTCCTTGGTGAGTCACCCGTCTGGCGTCCTCCCGAGTTCCCTTGAGGCTACAGTTCCCCGCTGTTAGACGGCACTCGTGGATCACACATCTCAGGGATTCAAGCAGCAGTGTTGTTCCTTTGCTGGACGTGACAATCCTCCACCTACTGAGCATCTTTTACTGGAATCAATTTGCCTTTTTATAATAAAATAATGCTGCACCAGGAATGGCCTGGCGCTTCTCTCTTTTTTCTTCTTCCTTCTTATCCATTGGATATTGATTGATTGTTTTGGTCTGATCAGGATTTCCTGAACTGTGAGTTTGATTGATTCCCCCTGCCCCTTGAAGAAGCTTCCAGAGCATAGAGAGGGAGATTCAAATAGCCAGTTACTTGTTAACTCCCTTAAGCGACGGGCAGTAAAAAAAAAAAAAAATGTCCGACATTCGGCATGTATGTATGCCAGCCAGCCGGTTCTTTGGCCGGCCTCTGTTACATGAGCATGCTGGAAAACCAGCAGCCTACCGGCTCCCGATTGGTGCACTCAGCCTTTGGCGGGGCCGTCCCCCTGTCAGAACACAACAGCTCAACGGGGGAGATTGCTGTACTAACGTTGAATCATTAGTACAGCGGCTCCAACCAGAGCTGATAGCTTTTTTTTTGTTCAGCCTGCTGGGTTGAACAGTAACCAGGTTTTACTAAGGATCTACCTGCAGATACTGTGTGGCAGACAGCTCCTGGGACATAGGGACTATTAGTTGTGCAAGTGCCACAAGGGAACTAAGTGTGCTAGAGGTTGCCGTATGGACTGTTTCTGTAGGGTCCTAGATATACTGGCCATTCCCTGCTACCTCCAGAATAGCTGATACTTGAGGTCTTAGCTGTGGCAGGGCTGGGAGCCTGAAGCAATCTATTTGAGGAGCTGGCAATGGGACTTCACCCTACGGTATCTTATCTGGAGAAGGATTGCCCCCTCACTGGGAATCCTTCTCCAGAAAGTCCGGAGGCTTGTGGATAAGCAGAACAAACTTGCCGTTTAAGAATGAGACCAGCAATGAAAGCCTCTGTATTCCCGTCAGCACAGGTTATAGTTAATGATCTGATTGTAAGCTCTTTAGTCTAGCTACAAATGTGACTTCCATTTCCAAAGACAGCCACTGTCTTGCTCTGTGCTTTTCAGCAATGGCTTTATGTAATCATGTGATTTGACATGGAAAACTGAAACGCTGAGGTGGATGCAATTTCTAGTGCTACCATAACAGTGGACAATTGTTATGAGAGAACATTGGAATGTTTCCCTGTTTCAGCTATCCAAGTCTCCGGTTATGACACCCACACAACATAACTAGATCAGTGAATTATCCCGCAGCGAAGGATCGGCCTCAGAGAAGCGCCATTTACCTAAAAGAGCTTTGTGGCACTGAATATAAATTGAATATTAACATGATCTGACACAACACATGTGGACGCAGCCGTGCCATTGAGCCGTCGAAGTGGAAAAAAGTTCCCCGGCCTTACTACAATACTTAATTACCGTGACAAAGACATCACTCTACGGACAGACAGGCCAGTGCCATTACCCGGCATCGTTGTCTATGAATTTGAAAGGAAAAAAAGACCTTTGATGCTTTGAAAATATATTTTGAAAGGGCTTATCCAGCCAACAAATAAAATAACTGGGAGCGGCTAATACTGTCTGGCAGAACCATACCTGTAAAGCTGCACATTAGGTTTTGAGCAGGCTTTTCACAGGGCTGCCAGGCAGGAATGCCTTTATTCTTATTACATAATTCTGTGCCGCTGTGAACCTAGAAATAGCTGTTCCATCATTTTTAGGGTCTCACATCAAAGGACATGCATGCGTGCCATTTCATGTCATTATGTATGTGATACAGCTACAGTTCTGTTCCAATCATTCATTTCTGAACTGCCATCCGCTTGGTATGTCAAAAGCTTTAAATGGCAACACTTTACTTTATAAATCTATCTCTGGAAGTCATTGGACAGCTTCAACTCTTGCATTGTAACAGTAGGGTCCTGGGTTCAACATCCACTAAGAATACAGGGGAGTTCAATAAAGCAGTGATGTCACTTTTCTGGCAGCATGGCCCCTTTAACATGGCCTGCGTTTAATTTGTGAAAGCCTTGTGCCAGTTTTGGTGCAGACCTGTGAAACTGTAAGTGGGTCAGGTGCAGTGGCCAGAGAGGGGGGTAGAAGTGCACTGGGGAAGGAGTGTTCTGTATGGACATTCTGACCTCAGTGCCAGCATTGACAGATTCATGTATCTCTGACGGGCACATGAATTGGGCACAAGCACCATCACTTTTGGTGATGCATCCCGACTGAATTCTAAAGAGTGTCTACGGAAGGGGTCTCCGCTCTTTCTAAACAAAGGGCCAGTTTATTATCTTTCATACTTTAGGGGGGTCGGACTGTGGCCAGTAGGAGTAGAAAATGTCCTGGCGTCAGTAACAATGCCCCATCATTGGTGTTAGTGAGAGGAATAGTGCCCCATCATTGGTGTCAGTGGGAAGAATAGTGCCCCATCATTGGTGTCAGTGGCAGGAATAGTGCCCCATCATTGGTGTCAGTGGGAGGAATAGTGCCCCTTCATTGGTATTAGTGGGAGGAATAGTGCCCCATCATTGGTGTCAATGGGAGGAATAGTGTCCCATCATTGGTGTCAGTGGGAGGAATAGTGCCCCATCATTGGTATTCGTGGGAGGAATAGTGCCCCATCATTGGTGTCAGTGGGAGGAATAGTGCCCCATCATTGGTGTTAGTGGGAGGAATAGTGCCCCTCCATTGGTGTCTGTGGGAGGAATAGTGCCCCATCGTTAGTGTCAGTGGGAAGAATAGTGCCCCATCATTTGTGTCAGTGGGAGGAATAGCGTCCCATCATTTGTGTCAGTGGAAGGAATAGCACCCCATCATTAGTGTTAGTGAGAGGAATAGTGCCCCATCATTGATGTCAGTGGGAGGAATGGTGTCCCATCATTGATGTCAGTGGGAGGAATAGTGCCCCATCATTAGTGTTAGTGAGAGGAATGGTGTCCCATCATTGGTGTCAGTGGGAGGAATAGTGCCCATCATTGGTGTCAGTGGGAGGAATAGTGTCCCATCATTGATGTCAGTGGGAGGAATAGTGTCTCATCATTGGTGTCATTGGGAGGAATGGTGTCCCGTCATTGATGTCAGTGGGAGGAATAGTGTCCCATCATTGATGTCAGTGGGAGGAATAGTGTTCCATCATTGATGTCAGTGGGAAGAATAGTGTCCCATCATTGGTGTCAGTGGGAAGAAAAGTGTCCCATCATAGGTGTCAGTGAGAGGAATAGTGCCCCATAGTTGGTGTCAGTGGAAGGAATAAGGCCCCATAATTGGTGTCAATGGAAGGAATAAGGCCCCATAGTTGGTGTCAGTGGGAAAATAGTGCCCCACTGTTGATATCAGTGGCATGAATTATGCCTCATTGTTTATGTCAGTGGGGGGTATGCCCCAAGGCTAGATAAAGGCAAGCAAAGGGCCGCAGTTTGGAGACCACTGGTCTACGGTACCCCAGTATGTGCATGTCATTTGCATGATCTCACCTTCATTGTATGGACTGTGTTAGAGTCGTCCATGGCAACTTCAGACTGAAGAATCAGACATTCTCCCAGGGTGAATGCCAGTACTACAAGTTTCACCATAAAACAGTTCAATCCAGGTATAATTATACCTCACTATTCACAGAGAATAACAGAAGAAGCTGAACGATATGCAGCTACATACATAGCGGAGATATCTATGAAAATCTTTACCTATCAGACATCACAACCCTGAGAACTGCAGTGCAGCAACAGCACTACAGCAGGATCCAGACACACCCTTAACTTCCTGATTGAACAGAAAGAGTAGCAGCATGCTGATTAGGTCTGTATTCTGCTCTGTTGTTAACGCATATCTGCTAGTGCCACCTTTCCCTCTCCCTGTCTGAGTGCTGCTGTGCTGAAGATAACAGGAGGCTGATACCAAGACAGGTTGAGGTATTTATACTAGCTGCATTTGAAAATACATTTAATCATTTTTTAATGAGTACATAGCTGTACTAATTAGAGATGCACCGAAATATTGGCGGCCGAAATATATCAGCTGAAAATGGTGTTTTTGCCAATAAAGAAAAAAGTGCCGATAATGGCACGGAAAACACGATTTCACTGTGCTTATGGTGTGTTTTTCATAAGTCGTGTGACTCAAAAACCGCACCAAAAACGTAACATGGGTGCGTTATTTATGCATTCTTGTTGCCTTTTTAATGCTTTTTTAATGAGGAGGTGCGTTTTTTTTTTTTAACTAACCAAAAATGCAGCAAGCAAGATTTATAATACCACAACGGAAGCACAACGGACCAGTGTGAAGACATAGAATTTAAAGGGATGCCTTTTTCTTGAGCTTTTCCTGTGCTAAAGGTGCAGATAATGGTCAACAATACATTCAGATACATGTAAATTCATGATATTAATTAAAAAATTGAATAAAATACAATTATATATAAAAATATATATATTTCTTATAAACTGTCATTTTCAGTTTCGGCCAAGTGCATCCTGAATTTTTTGGTTTCAGCGCCAACACTTCCATTGGGTGCACCTCGTGCTAATTGTTCGTTTTTAAATCAGGCTCTCTAAAGAAGAATGAAAAAACACATGGGAAACGTCCTGCTACTAGCCGCAAGTAGGCAGCCCTACCTAAAGCTATGGGTGGCTGCTGGCTTCCACAGATAATTGTGCCCACTTGCATGTAATAGAATGCAGCGATTACATGCGAGTGATCGGCCCCGGGCGCAGACTGCCTGCCTCACATCTAATCACAGGCAGGGTGCAGTCGCAGGTGTGAATGCACCCTAAAAATAGGACAAACCTTCTCTTTTGTCATACTGAATATCCCATAATCTTTTAAGCAGATTATTCTCATTGATTCTTCTACCAAAATGAAGGTGGCACTATCTAATAAGTATTCACTAGAGGGAGAACCTACAGTTCTCAGCACAAAATATGAAACCGCAAATACCGTGTGTCAGAATGAGAAAGTCACATAAAAAAATGACTTTCCTATCAATTTTACCCAATTTTTTTACACACTGAAGGCAAAGACGCGATTTGTTTAAAACGACCAGAAGTTGGAAAATGCCTTTAAAACGTTATTATTATGAAATGCGTCTGGTGTTGTCCCCATGTGACAGAGTGGCTCCAGAGTCCTGACCATTTGTTGAAAACAGGTGTTTGATGGAAAACGTTTTGTTGCGGTCTTTTCTATAGACGACATCACTGCAAAGCAGCCGGGCACAATGCCAAGGCAAGGTGAACGGTGGCAGATGGGCTGACTATATATTCTGCTCGTGTTTTAGTAATCTCATTATTAATAGCTTCCTCCCGCAGTCCCCATGGGGGTCATTCCCCGCCTGGTAATGGGCCTTCTTATCTCTACCTTAGATACCTCCGACAGGGATGATTATGAAGAAAGAGATGCTCCGATTTCATCCATTAAATAATGTGCACAGTATTGACAATGGAGGCATAAGATTGACAGATGCTGATTCAGGTATTACTGTAACAAGCGGCTTTTCATTGTGGTGATGTGCGTATAATTACCTTACAAAGCACATTGTAGCCTTCCCACTGTCAGGGAACGATATCCCCATAAATAGGTATTTACAGGAAAATCGAATAGTTTTTGTAGTAACAAATAAGCCCATCCTCCTTTTCCACGACACTTGGCCAGGATACTCTACTTGTAATTTCCACCATAGGCCCCTTTCACACGGATGTTCTGAACGGAGCATCCATGCACCCCTATGGAGCAACGGATGTAAGCGGAGACATGTCACCTGACACCTGACGCTCTCCGATCTGCTCCAGACCTGTAAAGTCTGACGGATGGAAACCCCATTTTTCCATCCTTCTGCGGATCAGATCGGATGATAACGGACAGACAGATCCGTTGTCATCCAATTTGCCATAGGGGAGAGTGGGGGGTCTGACGGATCCGTCTCTGCACAGAGAGTGGAGACGGATCCGCCACCCGTCGCCTCTGCGGGGATCAGCGGAGCGATCCCCGCTAAGCAAAACGAAGCCTGCTGACGGAACGGCCATGTGAATCCGGCCTTGGCCCCTTTCCCACATACAGACTGATCATTTCATCAGTTCTGTCACGTCAAAGCGGATGAAGTATTCATCAGTTCTTCATCCGTTTTTCATCGGTGCTCATCAGTTTTTCATCCTTTTTTTCATTCGTAAGGCCGGTTTCACACGGCCGTGTTTGTAAACAGACTGCGTTTGCTCAGCGAGGATCACTCCGCTGATCCCCGCTGAGCCGACGGATGGCGGATCCGTCTCCACTCTCTGGGCAGAGACGGATCCGTCAGAGCCCCCGCTCTCCGCTATGACAAATCGGATGACAAAGGATCCGCCTGTCCATTGTCATCCAATCCGCAGACGGATGGAAAAATTAGGTTTTCCTTCGTCACACTTTACGGAAGCGGATCGGATCGGAGAGCAACGGGTGTCAGCGGACATATCTCTGCTGACATCCATCGCTCCATAGGGCTGCATGGAGGCTCCGTTCAGGTCCGCCTGAAAAAACTGACACGCGCACCTGAACTGAACGTCCATGTGAAAGGGGCCTGAAACGGACTGTCCGTTTTTGCTCAGCGCGGATTGCACCACTGATCCCCGCTGAGCCGACGGATGACAGATCCGCCTCCACAAACTGTGCGGGGACGGATCTGTCAGAGTGCCGTTCTCCTCTAATCGGACCGTTATCATCCGATCTGATCCCCAGATGGATGGAAAAATAGGGTTTCCATCTGTCGGACTTTACGGATCACGGATCAGATCGGAGAGCGGCCTGTGTGAAAGGGGCCTTTTTCTTCAGTGCTCATCAGTTTTTTTACATCCACTACCAATGCAAAAACGGATGAAAGACTGACCGTTTGTCAGTTAACATCCATTTTTCGTCCGATCAGTTTTTTAACGGAAGAAAAATAAAGCTTTGATGAGTTTCAAAAAACAAATGGTGACGGATGCGGATATAAACTGCGAGGGAGAACTTGATCACTCTAATTGTATTATAATAATAGAGACCGTTCCATTCCAACTTTGAATGCTTATAAATAAAGTTTGTTCATTGTTTAGCGATGGAGAAATACTTTGGAACTCTGAAAGAGAAACTGTTAAATGAAAAGCAAGGATGCAAGCGAAAGTACAAAGAAGATTACAATCACTTCAATATGTTTTGCTCTCGAAAGCAGGCAAACCTTCACATTAATTTTAAAATGAAATAAATATATAAAAATTAATAAGTTCACCACAAAAATTGTTAAATCTTTTTCAGGTGTGCCGTGAAAATGTTTAGATCTTTTTGGTGCGCCGCAAGACAAAAAAGAGAAACACTGCTCTGGATGAAGGAGTACAGGGGGCACATTTGGACAGCAGCATTGCCAGTCTGGGGGGAGAAAAGTGTTAGATGTACTAGCAATTTTAAATACACTAACAAAGTGAAGCCAAACTCTAGCTAGCACGTTATAAGCAGCTACAGCAAACACTTATTTCTTTTGGTAGAAAAGGTTTTACATAAATAATTAAAACTGATCATTGTAAGAACCCCTGCCAGTGTTGAATAGTTTGTCTCATCCTTGTAACTGATACATCCTGCAAAGGAGCTTGTTCTTAAAAAAAAAAAAAACAGACTTACTGGCCAGATCACCCAATTAAATTAAAACAAATGCAGCCATCACAACTAAGAATTGGTAAGCTACAAAATAATAAATATTTGCTTTTGGGTTTAATACTGCTGTAAGCCCAAAGCCCAGGCAAAGGCTACCAGGAGCCGAGAAACATATTACAATGCAGAAATAGGAATACTTACAATGAGATCTAAAACTTATTTTAAATGCATGAAGGTAACAAAACCTTCTCTGTGTAGCAGCCCCCCTAATACATACCTGAACCCGATATTCCTCCAGTGATGTGCACGGGAGCCTCGGCTCTCTGGGGACTCTTCCCCCTCATCGGCTAAGACAGCAGCGGGAGTCATTGGCTCCTGCTGCTGTCAATCATAGTCAGTGAGCTTATGAGTAGAGAGAGGGGGCAGGGACACACAGAGCTGTGGCCTGGGAGTGAGTCTGCTCGGGTGCCCCCACTGCAAGCTGCTTGCTCTGGGGGTACTTGGGAGGAGAGAGGGCCAGGAGCGCCAGAGGGGGACTCGAGAAGAGGAAGATCAGGGCTGCTCTGTGCAAAAACACTACACAGAGGAAGTGGGTATAACATTTTTGTTATTTAAGAAAAAAAAGAAAGACTTTATATCACTTTAAGGATAGAGAGCATAGTCATGCAAAACATTAATTTGTGCCTTCCTACTTTCTATTATAAAACATTGCAAATAAAAAAATGCAAGGACAGTCAAATGACCCCTTCTCAGAAAGTAGACAACGCAAGGTGATTCTTTTTTTTTTTGTCACAATTTTTTGAAAATTAGAATTGTATCAGCTCTGAACACTGCATCTGTGAACTGAGCTGCCCAGTGATGGCATGTTTCATAGAGGTCATTTTATAAGTATTTGATTATCCAAGCATTTTTATTTGCTATGTTTTATAACAGAAAATAAGAACATTTTTAAAAATGTTGGTCTTTTCACACCCTGAATTTGTCTGTGCTTGTGCTCTATAACTAATGAATGACTGTTCATTGGTCATTACAGTGATCACAAAGGTACAGAGCTGCTCGGATCAGCTCTGTACACTGCACCAGTAAACGGAGGCATCCAGTGATGGCACAGTTCACAGCCTTTTTTTACGAAACAGTGGTGGGACGGTGAGTAAAGAACTGCTGCTTTTGATCTGAAAATACTAATGACCTGAATAACAGACTGGTCCCGTCTTCTTTTATTTCTGAGCCATGGAACAAGTATAAAAGAGAGTTATGACTTCACTGGCAGCCTTCTTGTCCTGAGTCTATTGCTCAGAAGATCAGAATTTTGCTGGGGGACAGCTACAGAAGCCTAGTTATTTTTCACTTGCCAGATTAATACTATTGGCTCCTGTTCTTGATGTGTTGCCATGCCTTGCTGGGCATGGGTTTCTGCATTTGCCCATTCATTTCTTAAAGGATCCCAAATGCATATCCATATAACAAAAAACACACATGACCTTTTTTTTCTATCCCAAATGCAGCAGACATTTCTTTTGGTGTATGTGTTGCAGATCATTGAGGGTCATGTGCGTTTTTAGGTGTGTTGGATGCGTATTGAGATTCCAGTAGACCTGAAAGGGCCTACCCTCAGTAGCATGTGCTAATGCTCAGCACAAAACATGTCCATGAGTGCACATATTTGTGAATGGGGCCTTACTGGCATGCAAGGGTTTTAGAACATGAACATAGGGACCATGGATTGTGTGGCAGAGGGTAGGTGGAATAAGTAGCCAGTTTAGGATGGAGTCAGCCAATAGCAACAAAAGCTTTCAGTATACTATATGTTCAATGTTCTTTACTTTCTATTGAAGAGGGGTAAATTTAGGCATGTGAGCACATAAATATCTATAAATGAACTGACGCGTTGGCGCTCACTTATAAAAACTGCGTCTCGCAGCAACCAATCACAGATTACAGAAAAGTGAAAGCGATAAAGATTAAAAAAAACAGGTATCAGTGGACCAGTTTTAGTGCGCGTTTTGCCGCGTAGGTGTTGTAAAACAGCGTTATTAAATCTCATAAATACTCATCTTCTCCAGATACCTTCTTCTGACTCAAGTCAAGCGAAAGAGATTTCAATCACTTTAGTAAATGGACTCCGATGAATTGAATTCATTACAACGGCCATATCGGGCTCGTACGCAGCCTTCTCTCGCTTCCCCTTGTGCAAGGGGTCTGTGGCATATTTACGCACTAATAACATTTTAATGGGGCCCCGTTATTCTCTAGTCGCAGCGTCCAACGAGGTAGCCTGACAGATGTGTTCTGATTAGGTTTAGCTAGATGGTTTGCATTTGCGCACAGCGGCGGCGGAGAAGCCCACAGTGATGACAAGCAGGTACGACAAGGTCGCCGCATCCCTTAGCTGAGAAAATGAACCTCGTTGTGCGGCAGACGCTGAATATTGAATTTGACTCTTACTCCTGCTGCGAATTGCCAATTCTCTCGCCTATCTCCCACGCTGCCTCCGGGCATGACTGGGCCGCGTGGTTTTCAAGAGACGGCAGTGAAAAAAAATCGACACAGAGCTGAACAGGGACTATTTATGCAAAATAAAAAAATATGAAAATTCATTTGACTCAGCTCTGTGCAAAGGCGGTACAGTGTGTGCGCTCTACAGGTCATCTTCATATAGATGGGGTAACCTGTAGGGTCGAAACACTTTGCTTGTGTCGCAATGTGCAGCACCAGGATTTACTTGTCTGCTTTCATTTTAAACTGATCCCTTTCAGATCAGCTTTTTATGCTGCAAGAATTTCATCAAATTGTATTTCAAACCCTCTTCTGCTTTTTAACCAAAGACATTGCGACCGGCTATTCCAGTAGATGCCAAAATCTTTTAAAATAAGTGCCATGATGTGGGAGGAGTTCTGCCTTTTGTATAATCATGTGATCAGTCCTAGTGTTGCAATAAGAAACACTACATCCCTGCCATGCCTTTACCATAGCCTGGAGGAGACTGCCTGTGTAGTAAGCCTAAGCCTAGGTTCACACTAGTGCTGCTGCATAATCATGCGTTTTTGTAGTGCGGTTTTGCATGTTTTTACATATTTTTGTAGGAGGTGGAGAACTGGATTTTAATCAGTGGCAAGAATGCTCCTTACACTTGTGGTCATTTGGAAGAATTACCCCCTTACGGGTAGATAAAAGATCAATGGTGTCAGTGGGAACATATCTGAGAGGCAGATATTGCTCATTGCTCAAGGAACCCTTAGCATAGGGTGACCAGACATGCCCGGTTTCAGGGGACAGTCCCTGTATTGGGGAGGCTGTCCCCGGAGGAGGTCTGTCCCCAGATTGGCGGGCCAATCCTGGGCGAGTGCACTGCAAGCTGGTGCAGAGGAATGCGCCCAGGGCCGGCCCTACCTGGGCTGTGTCTGACTGGGAGGGAGGGGGGTGAGTGCCTCCGGATTACACATAGCGGGTATCTCCTGCTTTACCGGCTGTCAGGCGAGGTTCCACCTCCTCCTAGGCTGGTTCCTATGATAGGCATCACACTGGTGACGTCTATCATAGGAGGCGAGGCTTCACCTGAAGACAGCGGCTGTGCGAGGGTTAACAGGTGATCTCTCCTCTCCTTGCTATACACTGATCACAGGCTGCATTGGTGAGCACTGAACAGGCTGCATTGGTGGACACTGAACAGGCTGCTGGGCACTGAACAGGCTGTGTTGGTGGGCAATGAACAGGCTGCTGGGCACTGAACAGGCTGCATTGGTGGGCACTGAACAGGTTGCATTGGTGGGCACTGAAAAGGCTGCATTGGTGAGCACTGAACAGGCTGCACTGGTGAGCACTGAACAGGCTGCATTGGTGAGCACTGAACAGGCTGCATTGGTGAGCACTAAACAGGCTACATTGTTGAGCACTGAACAGGCTGCTGGGCACTGAACAGGCTGTGTTGAAAAGTCACGGGTCGTCGGACGAGTCACGGGTCGTCGGACAAGTCACGAGTGGTTGTGTCGGACAAGTCACGGGTCGTCGGACAAGTCACGAGTTGTTACATCGGACAAATCACGAGTGGTTACGTCGGACAAGTCACGAGTGGTTACGTCGGACAAGTCACGGG
>BLSH010518949.1:822059-836296 GCA_018402905.1 Glandirana rugosa | reverse complement strand
AAAGCTTAATTGAACAAGCTGAAGTTAGAAGCTGATTGGCTACCATACACAGCTGCACCAGATTTTGCACGCTTCAGCTGTAGTAAATCAACCCCAGTGTGTCATGAAGGATATATTGGGGTTGATTTACTAAAACTGGAGAGTGCAAAATCTGGTGCAGCTGTGCATGGTACCCAATCAGCTTCTAATTTCAGCTTGTTCAATTAAGCTTTGCCAAAAAACCTGGAAGCTGATTGGCTACCATGCATAGCTGCACCAGATTTTGCACTCGCCAGTTTTAGTAAATCACCCCCATAGTGTCCCTACCCATGCTTACTGGGAAAGGGGTCTGTGGTCATGTGTACCCTGTCACAGACACAATGGGTTTGATTTACTAAAGCTGGAGAGTGCAAAAACTGGTGCAGCTGTGCATGCTAGCCAATCAGCTTCTAACCTCAGCTTGTTCAATCAAGCTTTGACAATAAAACCTTGAAGCTGATTGGTTTCTGTGTGGAGCTGCACGAATTTTGCACTTTCAAGCAAAGTAAATCAACCCCAATATGTTGGTGGAGAGCAGGAATGGCCTTCTGGGCAAAATATTGGAGGATGGGTACCTTCCACTGTTGTGTAGTACAAGCCATAATCTCTCAGGCAAGGGGCTGATTCCAGAAGCTGGAAAGAAAGAAGCTACAAACCCAGCAGTTTTGCCATGCTGCCTTTAAGTCATTTGGCTTTGAGTGATTTGAGGACATTTTTGCCACGGCTCCGGCAGCTGTAGTAGTGACACCTGCCTTGGGAGGAATGCTGCTGGAGATGGCAGGGTAGATGTAGAGGATCAAGCCTTCCTGTGACCCTTCACAGCTTGGCCCCATGAGCCTATTTTCTGCTTGACAATCCTAAGCCTCTGAAATCTCTTGTGAGGCTTCCCTCTCTGTCATTAAAGGCTGCAAATGTTGTGGCACATGCAACAGGACAATATTGTGGGGGAGGGGGATGGATGCAGAAAGTGATGAACAGGGAGGAGTTGGAGTGCAAGCCTTTTGCTGCTAACTCTAATAACTAATTGAGGTGCTATTCCCATGTGGCTTACTGGTGCATGTGTGTGGTACCTAAACGACTGGTACTTTACCATGACTATACTTTCTTCCTGCAGCAAGTCAGTGATAATTTGATCAAATAATTCCAATGACACCTCATTGCCAATTTTGGGGCTATGGCTATAGGGAGTAAACACGCATATGTAACCCACCACACTGCAATTTACAGCAAATTAGCACTGTATGGCATTGTATACCAACTAACTTTTCCTACACAGACTGTCAGCTCTCCCTTTTCCAATACACAATGACAAATGGGTGCTGGGAACCCACCTTTCTAGTGGGGACTGGCACATAAAGCCCTGATTATTGGTCACTCTAAGCCAGGTGACCAAAGATCAAAGGCCTGGCAGTGCATTAGGGTTCCAAAGAATTTGGTCCAACAAATTTCACCATAAATTTAATGGGACCACAAACCTCAAACATACATGGCTTGCCTCGAACCTCATCCCTACTAACTACATACATGTTTTATTTGTGACCACTGTGGATTATGCATGTTGCCTATCACCATTGCTTTTTGCCTTTCTTTCCTGAACAAACTGGCATGATATTTAATCCTTGTCAGAGTTTTACCCTTCTGCTACAAGACTACTATTGCTCACTGTAGTTATTCATCACTCAGAAAATTATGAGCATGGCTGTAGGTAGCACACACGAATATGTAACCCACCACACTGCAATTTACAGTAATTTAGCACAGTTTAGCGTCATATACCAGCTACCTCTTACTATACTGACTGTCAGGTCTCACTGAACTTTCACAATACACAATGACAAATGGGTGCTGGGAACCCACCTTTCTAGTGGGGGGCTGGCACACAAAGCCCTGATTATTTGCCACTCTAAGCCAGGTGACCAAAGATCAAAGAGTTGGCAGTGCACTATGGCTACAAACAATTTGGTCCAATAAAATTCACCGTAAATTCACCTGGACCACAAACCTTGAACATACATGGTTTGCCTCAACCCTCATCCCTACTAACTACATATGTGTTTTATTTGTGACCACTGTGGATTACTGCACTTTGCCTATCACCATTGCTTTTTGCCTTTCTTTGCTGAACGGACTGGCATGATATTTATTCCTTGTCAGAGTTTTACCCGTCTTCTACAAGACTACTATTGCTCACTGTAGTTATGCGTCACTCAGATAATTCTCAGCATGAAACATATCTTCCATGGCTGGTGACCTTCGGACTGCGATCTGAGAGCGTAAATTGATGGCTATTTTCATCCCAGCATGATATTCACACTCCCAGCTCTGCCCCGCTGCCCCATCCTGCCACTGTGGTGGTTGGCTTTCCAGTATATGAAGGAAAAACCTTATTCCTCCACAGAACAAAACAGATAAAATAGGAAAATGCTGAATTCATTCAAAAAGGGTCACAAGTACCAGTATGTAAAAGTTACAAAACAGAAATCCGATAGTCAACACTGATCTATTTTCATTCTGCCAGCCATGTATAAACTTTCATTTTAGGCTACAAGAGGTTTACAAATGAGAATTGGCTGGATTTCTCTATTGTAGAGGAAGTCGGCTGTGCTTGGGAAAATATTGCTTTACTTCTTGCAGTTTCATGGTAAATATTTTACTTCTGCTGCGTTTCTGAAGGTTTTATTGATGCATGGTATTAATAGTTTTTCTTGCTAATCTTCTTCTTCTCACTGCTTTTTATTATTATTATTTTTAATTATTTCCTTTTATGAAGGCTATATTATATGTAATGTTTTGACCCTGTCATTCTCTCTTCACAGTCTCGCCTCCCTGGCATCAAAGTGAAGTACCTCTTCCTGGCTTGGTTGGGCATTTTTGTTGGCAGCTGGGTGGTCTACATGCACTATTCCTCATACTCAGAGCTCTGCAGAGGACATGTGTGCCGCATGATCATTGTGAGTACCTGATTTATAAATAATAAATACCTTTACAATGAACTGTTTTACATTTTTAAGATGTCTTTGCTCTTGTGTATAGTTAACAGTGAACGTTCATATGGATCTGTCCCCACTTTTATGGGGTGAAGCAAAGGGGCGTGGAGCTTTTATTGCTATAGGGTTTTCAGTGATAGTTAAAGTACTAATAACCTTGGCATTTATATTTGAGCAAGAATATATTCTAATGGATTTTATAAGATGGTACCTTTATATATGACCACTCCTTTGGTTGCTGTTACTAGTACACTTAGGTGTTCTTGTGGGATATTCAAATGCAAAAGATATACAGCTATGATGTTCTATTCATTAACGGGATTGCTACATATAGGAGACCCTATCTATTAATGATATTGGAGCATCTTAATTTTCATGGATTTATATATATAGTTGGGCTTTTTTTTTTTTTATCCGTGGAGGGGTACCAAATTCTAAAGTGGAATGTGAAATGGCTAATATGCACTTTACAATATGATGAAATATTGTACGCTTAGAATCCTTGGATTTATGCTCCATTTTTCTAGATACTCTGCATTTATTGTGCCCTGCAGGCCGAGTGAACTGATTTTATGGATTACTAAAATGATGGCTTCTGTTTGTGAAAGCAACAATCTCTTTTTTAAATGTGAATTGGCTCACAATGGTCAAGATTTAATATTCATTCATTTAAAGAGAATACTAACAATTGCTGCTTAGCTTTTGCTTCGTATTACATCACCATGTGCTTGCTTCTACAACTATGCCACCATGTTCCATGATCTAGTATGAACATTCATAGACCGAGTATGGTTCCAACTTTGTGATGGTGCTTGGAGGACCATTGTGGAGCTCTACTACTGCGGACTTTGCACTAAATGTATTATATCTACATTTGCTTATATATTATATTTTATTTTATTTTAATGTTTTAATTGATTTTATTAGGGTAGTCCTGGAAACGTGATTATCATCGGTTTTTGATATATTTTTTGTTCAGTATGTTTTTTTTTAATTAAGGTGTTTGTGTGGGTAATGTCCTAAAGTTTTTAAATCAAAATCCCCTTTATACTATATTTAGTCATGGCTAACATGACAAAAGAATAGGCATAGGGCATCTATAAGTGATTTCATGAATTATTTGGTGCACTGTGGGAACCCCCAGACACAAAGCTGTACAGATGCCCTTATGTTACTATAATGGCTTGACCAAACCCCTTTCATCATCCCATTGGTTTGTTGGATGGTGAAGAGCTATGTTAGAAATTTAGGTCAGAGCTGAAGGCTAAGCTTTTGTGTAGCATGTGGCTGTGATCAGGGGGTTCACATAAGGCATCCTTAATCATTTAATAATCAAGTCAGGATTTTCCTCAGCACTTCCCAGTGGAGATAATGGCTAAGTCGGAGTTTTGTTTTTACAGCACTTCCCACTGGGGATAATGGCTAAGTCGGAGGGTTTTTTCCACTGGGGAATTCATTTTCCAAAAGTGAGTTCTCCTCCTTTATTCTGTTCCAATCCCCACCCGTTTTGCTTCACTGGCCAATTTTGCTGTACGCCAAGTATCATACAACTCCCTCATTAGTCACCCCCTCTGATCCACTACTGTCCCAAGTGACTGCTCTCCTTTCCCTTTTACCACTTTGCCCAAACTACTTGGTTCCAGGCCAGTGCAATCCATCTCTAACCACTCCACTTCTGACCAATATCCTTCTGATCAGTGCACCCCCTCTTGGACCTCTCAGCATAAGACCAATGCACCCCATCTCAGACCTATCTGCGCCCGGTCAATGCACCCCATTTCAGACCACCCGCTTCAATGCCAATGCATACCTTTTCAGACTGCTCCATTCACAGCCAATGCACTTCATATTAGGCTGTTCTGCATCTGGCCATCTCAAAGACAACCACTTTCAGCCAACCCCCCCATCTCAGACTGCTCCATTCCCAGCCAATGCACCCCATCTCAAACTGTTACATTCATAGCCAATGCAACCCATCTCAGACTACTCCATTCCCTGCCAATGTGCCCCCTCTCAGAGCTCTCCTCACCTAGCCAATGCACCCCATCTTGAACCATCCCATTACTGGATCCATGCACCCCATCTTAGGCTGCTCCGCTCCTGGTTAATGCACCCCCTCTCAAGCCTCTCTGCACTTGTCTAATGCATACCATGTCACTTTGCTGACTTCTCAGTCAATGCACCCCATCTCAGACTGCTCTGCTCCTGGCCAGTGCACCCTCTCTCAGAACTCTCCACACATGGCCAGTGCACCCCATTTCAGCAACCTCCAATCTTGGTGAATGCATGTGTCGCTGTTTCTTTGTCTTTCAGCATGATGGCACGGGCCATGTGGAGAACCCAAGCTTCAGGAAAATTCTGTAGTGTCAGTGCAGGAGCTAGAGCAATGAATGGTGGGTGGGGTAGACAGGCGGCGCTTGGTGATCTATGGACAGTGTATCTGCTTCACATGAATGTGCATCTGACCCCCTACCTTGTATGTTCATATTTAGCAGCGCTGCAGTGCCCTGATTCTATGGACTGACAGCATGTTGTACAGGGACAGCACCAGCTCAGAAGCCCCTTTCTCTGCATGGTACATTGAAGTCTTCTCTGCAGGGTGTCTCTTACAACCCACTGAGCATGTGCCTCCTTTTTCATTCCACCCACCTCACAATAAGTCCTTCTTCCCTCAGCACCTGCATCCCCCTTTCTTCACCACCACCGCACCTGCATTGCTCTTTCCTTAGCCATCCACCATGCCTGGGTCCACCTCTCTTCCTCCACCCCTAATACACATGTACCCCTTCTTCCTCTGCCATCACCTATGGCTACACCCTTCTTTCACCACTGAATGTACCTGCCTGCTCCCCCCTCTTCCCCTTCATACATCATCTACTGCCTTTTGCAGTCCCTCCCATCACCAACTTCGCCTGCGCCCCTCTTCAGTCACAACCCGCCTTGTCTACAGCCCCCCTTTCCCTAACCAACCAGCGTGCCTACAACGCCCCTTCCTTCACTAACCAGTGCACCTGCAGCCTCACTCCTAACCAGCCAGCATGCTTGCAGTCCCCCTTCCTTCACTAATCAGTGCACCTGCAGGCCCCTTCCATCACCAACCAACATACCCGCAGCCCTCCTTACCTAAGCACACCTGCAGCCCCATCTATCACCATACCTGTAGCCACCCTTCCCTCACAATACCACCCCACTGCAAGACCAAGAAAATGGACCAGTGTATAGGCAGCTTTAGGTAACCTACAACTTACCACCAACAGTATATATATCTATATCTAAGTGGCAGAGGCAGTTGTGGATTGGGTTGATCAGTTCAGTCCACAGCCAGCTGAAATGTGTAGAAAATAGCCCCATGGCCAGTCTGAGCTGCCTTCTCAGAAAGGGTTGTGTGGCCAACACTGGACACAGTTCAGATGTAAATACACTTAGCAAGCGTCTTTTTTAAAAATATTTAGGTGCTTAAAAATGGTACAGATAGAAGCTTCTCTTGCCCCTGGAACATAACTGTTTTTCCTTCGACTTTATATTTACTTCCAGCCAGTGTGGTGTTTTTAAAGCCTTTTCTCCCAGTCCTTGAGAAGTCTAATGGAGTAGCGCATTTTATCTCTTCTTTATCAACTTGACACAGTTATGAGAGTCCAGCTTCTACTACCCAGCAATCAACAACACTCAGTCTTATCGAGAGCTTTTGGGCTCAGTGAAATTAAACAGAATCTTATATCAAAAGGAATCTGCAGAGAAATAATTTCATTGCGCCTTGTGTGTGGCTAAAAATAAGTCATTCCGTCTTTGGTTAAAAGTGTTTTTTCGGCAGTGGCTGCTGTTGTGAGATTTAAGAAACTGCTAAGAGAAAAAACAAACTTTTTTTTTCTAAGAATTTACAGTGTAGCTCCAGGCAATCAGTCAGAATGTGCACAGATAATGCTATCCACCAAACTCTGCAACTGTGCTAAAGTTTAGCAAAAAATGTACTGCGCTCTGTTGCAGCTGGATTCTGCAAGCCTTTGTAGATTGCTTTCTCTGTGTGAGACTACAGGGAGTGTATTGTTGCTGGAATTGGGAATAGCTGTCTTCCGCATTTGCACGGCTCAGTGACTGGTGCTACTGGATTACCAGCAATAAATTGATTTTAAGCAGTGGGTGGCCTGGAGCAGAGGGTAGGTAGTGTATGCTGGATGCATTTCTAAGCTTTGTTTTCAGTCTCAACTGGGACGTCACGTTAACAAAAAAATCATCGCACTAAAAACACAATTTAGAAAATTTTAGATTCAGCACAAAGTCAAAGTGAAAAGGTTTGGTAGTACTGAAGTATAGTTCTTGAACAGTTGCAAATGGATATAAAGAATTGCCTAGCACAGAATCAGCTTCTAACTTCAGATTGTTCAATTAAAGTGGTTGTAAACCCCATTCATGAAATTTGACCTAAGCTCATATATCTGTAGTGTTTACTTATCTCTCTTCAAGCTCTAAGTGCTGTTTCTCTCCACTGCTCCATTCTCTGTTATCATCATGAGTCATTTCTGAGAAGTTCTCTGACACATGAGATAACAATAGCTGAAAATTTGTGTAGGTGAGGGAGCTTAGAGGGAGATTAGTAGGGATTGGTCTATTCAGATTACAGCTCTGCATGTTCCTTCGTTGCTCTGCCTATGTGGAGCGGGGGTGGTGTGCCTTTCCTCCAATCAGCTTTTACACAGTGGACACTCTCCACCCACCAGTGTTAATTTTGTTGACTAAAACATTTTAGTCGACTAAATTAATACTATTTTAGTCTACTAAAATATGACTAAAACTAAAACAATTCAGATTACTAAAATACGACTAAAATAAAATGTAATTTTAGTCAAAATACTTAGACTAAAACTAAATTGAAATTTGACGTCAAAATTAACACTGGTCTGTAGTGCATGTTCATACGTCAATACCATAAATAATAACACATTCGATTTTTCGCTTCAGCAGTATATAATGAGTTTGGAATTTGTAGAAAAATGTTTAAATAATGCATTACAATTTAACTGCATCCATTAAATTTTAGATGACTAAAATTTGTTTTCATCGACTAAAATGATTTTAGTCAAATAAAATGCACTGGAGATTTAGTCTACTAAATACGACTAAAACTGAAACAATTGCAGAAGACTAAAATGGGACTAAAACTAAAACGCCATTTTAGTCCTAAGACTAAGGCTAAAACTAAATCGAAATCTGCTGCCAAAATGAACACTTCCACCCACTGCTGAAAGAGGAAGAAAGATTTCTAACACAATCTGCACTTTTCAAAGAGTGCAGAAAGGTGAAGACAGCAGATATACAAGTAAAACTTATGTAGGAGGATTTGTTTCATCTCTGTGTATCATCTGAAGCTGTTCACTTCACTGGGTATAGGAGAGGGTTTACATCCACTTTAAGCTTTGACAATAAAACCTGGAAGCTGATTGGTTTCTTTGCAGAGCTGCACCAGATTTTGCACTCTCCCGTTTTAGCAAATCAACCCCAACACAATTTCAAGGCAGCAGATCATCCCACTTGATATCTCTTCTCCCCAAAGCTTGCGAACAGACTCACCCGTTATCCAGCTGTGTATACTCACTATATCACGCTTACTGGGTACATGAGGTCTGAACAAGCAATTAAAAAAAAAATCAAGATTCACAATATAATGAAAGCGTTCACAGCTCTGCTGCTGCACGAGTTGTACTGTCATCCAGCTGTGGTAAAGAGTGAAGCACTGACACATGAATGGTCAGGGTGTCAGGGCCTGAACTGATTTACTATCTGCTTCATAGCAAGATACCCGCAACTACCTTTCCTGTGTGTCAAATCGATTTTGTGTGCCTGGTAACCCCCCCAGTCCTAACAGCTTGACCTGGCAAATTCACCTTAAAGTGATCTCATTTGTCTAATAGTGGCCATACAAGTAACAATTTTATATACAATCATATTATTGTTAGATTTACTGACCGATCTGAAATGCGATCAGAAGATAGAAAAGATTGTTTGATGCACCATACCCTTAATGTAGAACCATGGGAACAACTTTTTTTCTCATTTTGCATAGAGGAAGGGAGGGTTATAACTCCTGTCAGTTTTTGTTTTCGCCATCTGTGTCCCATTGGGGAGATTTACCTTCACTTCCTGTCCCATAGCCAAACAGGAAGTGAGAGGAAATTCCTGCAAATGAAGGGAATTTCTTGGGGATCCCCAGGTCACCAGAACTAATGTTCCCATTGGAAGATTTCCCCTCTATTACTTTTTTGGGGATAACTCAAAATTTAGGATTTTATTTTGCTTTCAGTTTCAATGATAATGGTAAACAGGACAAATTGAGAGAGTGACTCTCCTTAACGGGGGAACAGACAGCAATAAAAACTGACAGGTGTTCTAATCCACCTCCACTCTATCCAAAACTAGTTTCCCGCAACCACCCGCATTGAAAACGCGTTGCTGTGAGAAAACACTTGGGGCTGCCATTCATTCCGAATGGCACTCCCACGCATGTAAAAATGCAGCTCATTTGCGGGCGTGGGAACCGCAGGGAAATCGCACGGTCAAAATGCACCTTTTTCTGTGGGAAATGCCAGCATGGCAGCCCATTCTAGCGAACAGGCTGCCATACCCGCGAAAAGGCGGCCTGCAAAAACGTGAAGGTGTGAACCTAGGCTAAAGTGGAACTTCACCCAAAAGTTCAGTTTTTCCTCCTCCTCCCCTCCTTTCCAATATTTGGGGAAAAAAAATTTGGGGGTGGGTACCATATTTTGACACGGCAACCTGAGCGGAAGTTTGCACCCCCCCCCCCCCCACAGGCTCCTGGGACGCATCGCACAGTATTTGTAGCTGCTGACTTTTAATTATTTTGTTTACGGGGTAAGGACATCTTTAACAATCATATCGTACTATCTACTTTCCTAGTGTCGAATTTTCCATTCAACATGATCAGAATATTTACAATCAATTTGTTTTATGGTTTGCTTATTTTGTTCCATTGATAGCACTGTATGTGTCTTTCTGGTGATTTATAGATCTAATCATATTATCTGATTCTGTAAAGAATCGTTTGATCAGATTGTTATGCACCAGATGCAGCCAAGTGCATTTTTAGACGCAATACAAATACATATGCAGGCAGGGCTGGTGCAAGGATTTTTGACACCCTAGGAAAAACCTAATTTTGCCGCCCTCCCTTTGGCTCCACCTCTGACTCCACCCCCTTTGCCCTGTCCATGTATACGATGGAGGTGGCGGAGGTGAAGATCTTTGCAGTGCCTCTCTACCTATTTCTTTAGCCGTGGTCCACAGGCCTGCACCTGTGCCTCTGTACCTGGCCTAAAGTCAAATAATGGCAGCACCGGCTCGCTTCCTCATGCCACCCATGGTTTGCAGGTATATGGAAAGGCTGGGGTAGGATACGGACAGGCTGGGGTAGTATACAGACAGGCTGGGGTAGTATATGGACAGGCTGGGGTAGTATACAGACAGGCTGGGGTAGTATATGGACAGGCTGGGGTAGTAAATGGACAGGCTGGGGTAGTATATGGACAGGCTGGGGTAGTATATGGACGGGATGGGGTAGCATATGGACAGGCTGGGGTAGTAAGTGGACAGGCTGGAGTAGTATATGGACAGGCCGGGGTAGTATATGGACAGGCTGGGGTAGTAAGTGGACAGGCTGGGGTAGTAAGTGGACAGGCTGGAGTAGTATATGGACAGGCCGGGGTAGTATATGGGCAGGTTGGGGTAGTATATGGACAGTCAAAATAATAAAAAAAAAATCAGCACAAATCAATCTATCCAACCTAAGAGCTGTTGACACAAGAAAAGTGCCTTCACTCCACTAATTAACAATATGAAACCATAAATGTGCAGCGCTTAACCCTATAAATGCTCAATATATATCAATTCCAAGCATAAAATATCTATGTGCAAAAAAAAACACAATAGGTAAATGAATATATAAGTGCTCATAGTGCATAGTGCAATCAGTAAACATGTACAAAATACATTTTTGTAACCATTCTGCCAAAAAAAATTTTGAAGGTGAAAAAATCATCAAGCAACAAGGGAAAGTCAGAAACAGTTCATTTAACTGTCCTTCAAACAGGGACACTTATTCATAGAAATAAGTCCATAAGCAAAAAAAAATCATACAAACATATAAACAATGTGTACAATTCAAAAAAGTGAAAAAAAAATCAGCAAGCTGCAAGAGAAAGTTCATCAAAAATGTTTTTTCTTCAAACAGGGATGTTTAAACATGGAGGTAGATCCATAAGCAGAAAGATCATAGACCCCGATAAGTGCGTGGGAAAAACTTTTGGTGCATTTCTCTATCCTCCACCAGCTACATTGGCCGCTCACCTCACTCAAGGGTTAAACAGGCATTATCCCCTTCCAGGGGTCTGGCAGGCAGCAGGTATAACACTCCCAATGGTAATTCCCTTCCAGGTGTAATCTCCAATCTTTTCAATGCTCAGAACAATTTTATATTTTCAAGTGAATTTCCAGTGCTCCCGCAATACATTAGAACATGGAAAAAAAAGGGGACAAGATCTAATGCTCTCCGTTTAAAAATGTAATATTGCCCCACATAACAATGAAATCACTTACAGGAAGCAGCACATAAAGCCGTGCGAGCTGGGTACCGCATGTAAGGTACTGTGTGAGGATACACAGTTACGATGACGTAACGTAGCATGCAGGCGCAGGCTGCTCCCCCTAGACACGTATCGTCATCGATTGCTGCCCCTGCTGCCTGCCAGACCCCTGCAAGGGGATAATGCCTGTTTAACCCTTGAGTGAGGTGAGCGGCCAATGTAGCTGGTGGAGGATAGAGATATTCACCAAAAGTTTTTCGCACGCACTTATAGTATATGGACAGGCTGGGGTAGTATACAGACAGGCTGGGGTAGTATACGGACAGGCTTGGGTAGTATATGGACAGGTTGGGGTAGTTTATGGACAGGCTGGGGTAGTATACGGACAGGTTGGGGTAGTTTATGGACAGGCTGGGGTAGTATATGTACAGGGGCTTGGCGCCCTGGGTGTCAGTGCACCCTAGGCGGCCGCCTATTCCGCCTAGTGCTAGAGCCAGCCCTGTATGCAGGAAAAAATAATGCATTTGAGCCTAGTTTACACCATTATGGTGCTTTCATGTGCATTTAAAAAATTACTGCATTCTTTTTGCACCTAAACTTACCAGAACACAAGTGGACGCACTGCAAACGAATGTAAATGCAACTCAGTACAAAAAAAAAAAAAATCCTAAGTAATTCCTAAAAATGTGTTACAAATGCACAACAAATGAATGCATGCTGAACTGCAGACTGAAAGCAAGGATTGTGGTATAAATGAGCCCTAAAACTGACTGCAGATAGAGAGAAAAATGCTCCACTGTTGCAAATTCATCTTATTTGCTCCATGCTTTTTTATTTTTATAGTCTGCTCTGTTGTCTGGTTGTTGTTCTGCTGCTGGATGGATGAATGGGGAGTGGGTCTCTTTCTGTTCTTTCCCTCTACTGCAATTTTTTATAGCCGGCTCCCTGGCGTGGAGCAGACAAATGTCATAACCCGTTCATTACGCGGGTCCATCAATAAAACATGGATCCGCTCTCTTGACTTCTGTTACATAATGCAGGCCGCTTCTCTGATGTTCTGCACACCTCCGATAGACTGAGGTCGCTGGAAAGATCATCATTGATGTCATTTTAAAAAAGAAAATTCAAAAAATCATTTATGCTGTGTGTTTGCAACACATTAAAATGCTTACAATAAATCTATGATGTCCTTATAGATCTACAGATCAATATGATAAAATAAAGTGGACCTTACCTGGTCAGACCATGCCCCCAGTGTCTTTAAATACACCTTCTCAGATATTCCTCTTTGCAGATCCCAGACATGGAAACTTAAGGTCGTACACACGGTACAATTATCGTCGGAAAAAAGTCGTACGACAGCCTGTCGTGCAATAATCTGACAACCAATTTTCAATTATCGTCCAACAGAAGTTGTATGTGAAGACTAGAAAACTTTTGTCTGCGGACAAGGTGTAGTCCGATTTTCGGCCCTTGTGTATAGCAGTTGGCCAAACAAAAGTTGTAAGTACAAACACGCATGCTCGGAATCCAGGAAGTGTTTGGTCGTGTAAACCTGCGTCACTACATTCGGCTTTGTCGAACGATAATTTGACTACAGTCAGTACGCTAGACAAAATCACAAACAGCCAATTTTGAAAAAAGTTGGACGTGCGGTCGTACGATAACCGCATTGTGTGTGTATGAGGCTTAGGTCACCATAGTAAGAGGTATATTTCTTGGGCAATCCAGTATTTGTCTAAACATCAAGTGTTAAGAGTTGATCTATCCCCATCCCTAGTGCTAGAAGACGAAGAAAAAAAACCCTAAATGGGACTTTCAACCGGGAAGACCGACTCAACAAGAAGGAAAAAAGTGTATAGTGATAAAACAATCAACATTTATTGGTACAATTTAAAAGTAATATTCAAAAACATGCAACAAAATAAAGCCAAAATTGAACCCGGGTCCTTTCCTGCCCCCTTCGTGTGGCAGATCAGTGGTCTTCTTTTATCCTTGTTGTCATCGTATTTTGTCCAATCAAGGCACTGGGGACACCGTCGGGTGTGCCCTCATGCCATCAATACATACATGTTCAATTTTGGCTTTATTTTGTTGCATGTTTTTGAATATTACTTTTAAATTGTATCAATAAATGTTGATTGTTTTATCACTACACTTTTTTCCTTCTTGTTGAGTTGGTCTTCCCGGTTGAAAGACCCATTCAGGGTTTTTTTTTCTGCGTCTTAAGTCACCATAGCACCACGGTGTGCTCCACGTTGCAGAGTATCTGGCTTTGGGCCTGTTCTACAGGGTGGGCCATTTATATGGATACACCTTAATAAAATGGGAATGGTTGGTGATATTAACTTCCTGTTTGTGGCACATTAGATTATGTGAGGGGGGAAACTTTTCAAGATGGGTGGTGACCATGGCGGCCATTTTGAAGTCGACCATTTTGAATCCAACTTTTGTTTTTTCAATAGGAAGAGGGTCATGTGACATATCAAACTTATTGGGAATTTCATAAGAAAAATAACGGTGTGCTTGGTTTTAATGTAACTTTATTCTTTCATGAGTTATTTACAAGTTTCTGACCACTTATAAAATGTGTTTAATGTGCTGCCCATTGTGTTGGATTGTCAATGCAACAATGTAATTT
>BLSH010518949.1:790489-820686 GCA_018402905.1 Glandirana rugosa | reverse complement strand
ATCTGTCCTCAGAGCAACAGCACAGACAGCAGTAGTAAAGTAATCTATCTCAGGATGCAGGATCAGGTCTTAAAATGGCTAAAATCTGTCCCTCACGCCGTCAGCTACCTTTCCCTACACTAACCCAAGGAGCATGTGACTGCAGCACTGTGACTCCAGCTTATAAAGAGGCTGGGTCACATGATGCACCGGCCAATCACAGCCATGCCATTAGTAGGCATGGCTGTGATGGCTTCTAAGGGCAAACCAGTGAAACGCTTGTTGATTGGCTGCCCTGCAGCTTCTCAACACGTGGAGTAAAATAGCAGAACCCCGGACCGAACCCGAACGATTTTTGAAATGTCCGGGTCCGGGTCCGTGCCACGGACACCCGAAAGTTCGGTACGGACCCGAACGTTACAGTCCGGGTTCGCTCAACACTAGTTAAGAGTTGATCTATCCCCATCCCTAGTGCTAGAAGACGGAAAAAAAAAAACCCTGAATGGGACTTTCAACTGGGAAGACCAACTCAACAAGAAGGAAAAAAGTGTATAGTGATAAAACAATCAACATTTATTGGTACAATTTATAAGTAATATTCAAAAACATGCAACAAAATAAAGCCAAAATTGAACCCGGGTCCTTTCCTGCCCCCTTCGTGTGGCAGATCAGTGGTCTTCTTTTATCCTTGTTGTCATCGTATTTTGTCCAATCAAGGCACTGGGGACACCGTCGGGTGTGCCCTCATGCCATCAATACATACATGTTCAGTTTTGGCTTTATTTTGTTGCATGTTTTTGAATATTACTTTTAAATTGTATCAATAAATGTTGATTGTTTTATCACTATACACTTTTTTCCTTCTTGTTGAGTTGGTCTTCCCGGTTGAAAGTCCCATTCAGGGTTTTTTTTTCTTCGTCTTGAGTCACCATAGCACCACGGTGTGCTCCACGTTGCAGTATCTGGCTTTGGGCCTGTTCTAGTTGGGGCCAAAGCTTAATGTCTACATGTCGGCACCAGACGATGAGTCTACCCATGTGGGCAGCTTGATAGTATTTTTGTAGATCCGGAACAGCCAGACCTCCAAATTGTTTGGGCATAGTTAAACAATGACAGGGACATTAATGTGCCCAAATAAAATCAGTCAGTGAAAAGAGAATGAATACGTATAAAATGGCAATAGGTAGGGCCTGGAATGAAGTCCATGGTGCCATGAATCCAGTAAGGTACGAGCCCTACACAAGAGTGAGGGAAAATTGAGATCAAAAGTGAAGGATAAACAGGCAGGGACAAAAGTACCTAAATATTTCAAAGCCAATCCGCCCATTTAAATTTGAGTCGTAGATTCTGGAGTATCTGAAGTATTATCTGCCGCTGATAATTGTACCATGTGTACGGGCCTTTACCCTCTTCTTTCAAAGCTCACACTTTGATAGGACCTATGTAAACTAATTTCAAAATTTGGACTCGGTGGTACTATACCCCATCTCTCCTTCATAAATATATCCTGAATGTCACGGATCACTGTTGGAGGTGCCAACAAGAGCAGGGGGCATTATTATCTTTTGGTCCTGTCCCAAGCTAAGCCATTACTGGAAAGAGGTCCAGAGGATTTCCCCAAAAATTACTCATTACGTTATCCAGCATTCTTCCTCCTTCACGTCTTAAACATGCCAGCCAAAACCTACGAAAAAATCAGTATTATGCCATCTCCTGAATGCCACCAAATCATGCATTCCTCTTACCTGGAAAAATTCACAGCCGCCGTCAATTGGGCTTTGGCTTAAGAAAGTTGAAGACCTAAATCAGATGGAAGATCTGGGGCTTTCTGCTCAACATTCTGTATAAAGGAAGCATATTCTAAAACCTGAACTTTGTGGAACATGTTTGTCTACTCTGAGGAGGGTAAAGCCCTCTTTGATGTGAGTCCCGCAGGCAAATGGGTATGGATGGTCCCTCTCCCCTGACAGGTTGACCTTCACCCCTCCCCAATTCCCATCCCATTTGTTTTCTCCCCCTCTCCCTATTTTCAATTGCTCTTCTCACTTTTCTTCCTCCCTTTTTTCTATTTACTACAAAACTCAAACAGTCCTCTTTCTGTCATGGATGAATATTTTATTTGCCCCCACTGCAATCATTTTATCGTTTCTTTTGATTAGGGTCCAATTCAGGTCTCTAGACCTTCATGTTGTTTTAGAGCTTATTCTCATGCCTCGTACACACGGGACGACGATCATATACAACAAGTCGTATGAACGATCGTTGTATGCGAAATCGATCGTTCGTATGCGCGATTAGAACAGCCGACATACGCCGGTCGTACAAGGGGAGTTGTATGAGCAGACTAGAAAACTTGGTCGTACCAACAAGCGGTCATACGACCGTTGTATCGTGTGTACAGAGCAGTTGGTACAACAAGTTGTATTGTGCAAAACACGCATGCTCAGAAGTCAGGAACGGCCAGACGCTAATTACATGCACCTGAACGTTCTTTCTGTGGTCATACGATCGTGTAGTGCAGTCAGTATGCAAGTTACATTATGCAACATACGATTTGGTCCGTTCGGTCGTACGATCGTCGTCCCGCGTGTACGAGGCTTCACTCTTTCATGATCTGGACCTACCTTTGGATATATTATTGAGAGCTCTACTTCATTTGGTCTATACATGTTACTGATCCTGATTCACTATACGGTTCGGCAGTCATGACTATCAGAAATTTACAAATGTATTTTCCATCTATTGCTGTACTTCATTTGTTTCTTATTGTATGGATATACTGGAAACTGCTTTTTAATAAATAAAGAATTTGAAAAAAAAAAAGTGGACCTGTAGTGAAGTTTTACCTTAACTATGTTGACAGTCTTGATCAGGGGTCTCCAAACTTTTCAGCATGAGGACCACATCCTATATTTTACAAATATTCATGGGCTGAAAAAATATTTTTATAAATGAATTAATTAAATTAAAAAGAATAAATACGAGAGGTATTCAAGTCAAACCAGGACTTTTAATTTAACAGGTATAAAAAAAGGATTCTAGCGTGGCGGTACTACACGCAGCGGTAAGTGGCAAGTGTGTCCTATTACTGATAGGCGGCGCACATGTAGCGAGCCAGTCCAGAGACCGTTAATCAAGATGGTAGACAACAGTGTTACTGCATGCATGGAACAGCGTGTGGTGATGACGTTTTTTGTGAACAATGGCGTAAAACCCTTAGATATCTGCAGAAGATTGCAAGCACAGTACGGTGATGAGATGCTCAGTCGCAGTAAGATATTTGAAAGGTGTAAACGTTTCAAAGATGGCCATACGAACGTTAATGACGATACCGGCCGTGGTGGTTCCCAGCCCACAGCAGTCATTCCTGTGAACATTCAGTGCATGGAACGCCTGATCCTGGCTAATCGACGCATAACCTGTCGTGAAATTGAACAAGAGACAAATCTATCTGTGGGAACGGTGAACAGGCTCTCCTAGGATGGTTCAGGCATACTGACAAATCTTTCTACGCCAAAGCTTTCCAAGCATTAGTTAAACATTGGGATAAGTGTATAAATGTAGCAGGGAGGATGTTGAAAAATAAATGCAGTTTCTACTTCTTGAAATTTCTCCCATAAACTGTGGGAGATGAGCTCGTGGGGATCACTTTTCAGGGGAAAAGTTTCAGCATGGATGACAGTTTCTTTAAAATCTGCCAGGTTTATTATTGCAGGTTTGCAAGCTCAAAACACAAACAAAAACAGAAAACAAAACCTTGCTGCCTGTCGCTAAACTAAACAAATTCCTCTTTATACAGTGTGGGGCTGTCTCCGACACCTACTAAATATAAGCACATTGCACACCTTGTTCTTAGAGTCCAAATTTAGCACACAAAGCTCTCTCAGCTTTCTCCCTCTGAGATCTAGGATCGAGCTCCCCTCTGTTCTCTTCGGGCCGGTTCACACCTAGGCGATCCAACTTCAGAGGCGACTTTGCTAGGTGATTTGAACGCGACTTCATTGCGACTTTGGGCGACTTACAACGCAACCTGAAGCGACCTCCATGCCAGGCGACTTTGCCTGTGGCCAATCAGAGAAGAGAGGGAGGGGGTTTGCCTTAAAAAAATGATTTTCTTTTTCCTGTAAAGTCGCTTCTTTATAGAAGGTGATCCGACTTGGAAGCGACTTCCATTGACTTCTATGGGCTCAAATTTCACCTAGAAGTCACTTTGAAACAGTACAGGAACCTTTTCAGAAGTCGCCCTGAAGTCGGAACGACTTGAGTAGCACATATTAAGACGGCTCCATTCATTTCAATGGGATTTCTGATGTCAAACGATTTGAGGTAACTTGGGGCGACACAAGTCAGATCGCAAATCGCCTAGGTATGAACCGGCCCTAACTGGTCATTAAATGCAGGTGTAGAGGGGTTTAAGTGGACTAGAAAGACCGGGCCGGAACCAGCTCTGCCACAGTGGCCGGCAAAACCCGGGTCAGACTCTTCCTAGTCACCTCAAAATGATTGCATGCGAGGCGACAAGTATCGCCCGTCCACAAAACTCAAAAGTCCCAGTTTGACTTGAACGCCCCTCATACATTTCACTTGGAGTTTTTCTGTCATCAGCATGATATAATTCAGAACAACAGATAAAAACTTCAGTAAATGAAGGTAAAGAAATTCTAAATAAACATGAGCCCATCAAAGTCCCCTTCACGTCAGGGGCTCCATCAAAGTCCACCCTGTCATAAAAGCCCCCCCCCCCCTTAAATCAGGGTCTCCATCAGAGTGTTCCCTTTACATCAGGGTCCTCATCAGGCTACCCCCTTATATCAGAGTTCCTTTGAAAGTTCCCCTAACATCACAGCCTTCCCCCTTATATAACAGTCCCCATCAAAGTCCCCTTTCCATCAGAGGGCTGGATCTTGCAGTAGGCTGGATTTGACCTGCAGCCATAGTTTGGAGGCCCCTGCTCTTGATGGAAAAAAAAAAAGTAATACAAGGGATGAGTTACCTTTCCTAGAGAAAATGCTTTTCCGTAAAAGGATTCTCTCTGAGGCCTCATACACACGGACATTTCTTAAAAAATAAAAACGTCGGGCCTGACGTCAAGGAAAAAAAATCGGCGTTTTTCGGCGTTATGCATCGGCGTTAGTGAGCGTCGGTGTCAATAGGCGTTTTTTTTCTTTTAAATTATCCATCTGCTATTTTTCAACCTAAAAATGCCGGCGCCAAAAAACGCCGGTTAACGCCGGTACGGCATTAGTTGGCGTTAGTGAGCGTTTTGCGGCGCCAAAACGTTACAGCCTCAGAACGCGCTGGCCGTGGGTTCTAGTTTCAGCTCACTAACGCCAACGCCATCTACAGCTCAAAAACGTCTGCGTTTTTATGGGGCCATTGACTAACATGGAGAGCTGAAAAAAACGCCAGAAAACGCTGGCATCAAAAAACGTCTGTTTGTATGAGGCCTGATGCTGCCTAGAAAACCAAAAGCCGCTGCATTTGTCATGCGATTTATGTCATAGAGAATGATCAGAGTTCAGACTGGCTGATCCTTTTCTTTAGAAGGTCATGTGACCAAATGCCTAGGCTTTTGATTATGGAAGAGTACATCAGAAATATGCTTTGCAGAAGAAGTATGTATTCCCCACTTTCATTACTTTTTACCTATCCAGCCTAGAATTGAACTCTAGGTAGATATACTGTAAAAGGCAAATAGATGCAGCTGCACTGTATTCATTAATAAGTTAGGAAATGTATTTTTTAAATGCAGCTTCTGTAAGTGCCTACATTTGACATGGTATTTGCTTCTCACAATCCCTATAAGGCCTCATACCCACGGGCGTATCTTTAAAAATAAACAAAACGTCAGGCCCGACATCAAGGAAAAAAATCAGTGTTTTTTGGCGTTATGCATTGGCGTCCGTGAGCGTTAGTGAGCGTCGGCGTCAATAGGCGTTTTTTAAAAAAAATCATCCCTCTGCTATTTTTCAACCTAAAAACGTCGGCGTCAAAAAACGCTGGTATAATATTAGTTGGCATTTGTTGGCGTTTGCTGGCATTTTGTGGCGTCGGCATCAAAAAATGCCAAAACGTTACAGCCTCAGAACGCGATGGCCGTGGGTTCTACTTTCAGCTCACTAACGCCGACGCCATCTACAGCTCAAAAACGCAGACGTTTTTATGGGGCCATTGACTAACATAGAGAGCTGCAAAAAATGCCAGAAAACGCCGGCGTCAAAAAACGTCCGTGTGTATGAGGCCTTAGACTCAGGTCAGATATGTCTGGCAGTGGTTTCAGCACGGTTTTGTTCACCACTTCAGGTGCGATTCAGGTGCATGTTTTTACTTGTAATTGCACCTGAACCGGACTGAAAAATGAACAGGACTCTTTAAAAATGGACCGTTGCTGCCCATATGCCGGCTCCATTGAAAGTCATTTGGTTCAGATGTTATGCAAATTGGATGCGGTCCGAAAAGCATTCCAATCTGCATATACGTGAACCGAGCCTAAAGCAGCACTCAGACTGGGACAAGGAGGGTCAGGACTGTGAGACAGTAATCAGATGTACAGCATGCAAATGTGTTGAAAAGGAAACTGCTGATAGAAGGAGAGTGCAAAGTGAGCACAGGGATGACTTCATCAGCTGCTTTCTCTCTGTTCCTTTACAGCAGACTTGTATGCAAAGGCAAAAATTATTTTTTTCTTTTTTTTTATAGTTTCGGATAGCATTGGGGAGGACTAAGACCCCTCTCTATTTTTAGGCCTCATACACACGGACATTTTTTGACGCCGGCGTTTTCTGACGTTTTTTGCAGCTCTCCATGTTAGTCAATGGCCCCATAAAAACGCCGAAGTTTTTGAGCTGTAGAGGACGTCGGCGTTAGTGAGCTGAAACTAGAACCCATGGCCAGTGCCTTCTGAGGCTGTAACGTTTTGTCATTTTTTGACGCAGGCGCCGCAAAACGCCAACAAACGCCAACTAATATTGTACCGGCGTTAACCGGCGTTTTTTGACGCCAACGTTTTTAGGTTGAAAAATAGCAGAGGGATGATTTTTTAAAAAAACCGCCTACTGACGCCGACACTCACTAACGCTCACTAACACCGATGCATAACGCCGAAAAACGCCGATTTTTTTCCTTGTCGTCGGGCCCAACGTTTTGTTTATTTTTTAAGAAACGTCCATGTGTATGAGGCCTTAACTGTGAGCTGGGGCTCTTTTAAAAAGATTTCCCTTCAGTTCATAGCCTGCTGACAACAATTTGTCCAAACAGGTAGTAAAAGAAAATTTGCTACAGGGACGCAGAAATAAAAACCTGACAGGGGTTCTAATCATCCACTACTCTACTAAAGAAAAGCATTTTGGATTTCTGTCTATGTTGCTGTTGGAATGTTCTCCTCAGTTGCTGAATGGTAAAAAGTTGTCAGCAGGACAGGAAGTAAGGAGAAATCTCTCTAAGTCCGATTCACATCTATGCATTTTTAGTGCTTTTTGCATTTTCCAGATTTGCACTACAGAGCGTGTTCCATAGGAAACCATGTTAAATGGACTGCAGTGCAAATCTGCAAATACTAAAAATGCATAGTTGTGAATGAGGCCTAACAGAGCTCTGGATAATAGTGAAAACCAGACTGGAGCGCTTATTCTTCCCTGCTTTTTTCAAAACTAAAAAAAAAATGTTTTGGCTTTACATTCACTTTAGCCATTTGCTTTCCAAGGCATTGTTTTATTATTTTACATACATGTTAAAATCAGCATTTTTTTTGCTAGAAAATTACTTTGAACCTCCACACATTATACATTTTCTGAAAGCTGAGGCCCTGAAGAATAAAATGGTCGATGTTGAAATTTTTTTATGTCAAGCTATATTTGCTCAGCCATTTATCAAATGCAAAATTTTCAGGAAAAAAATTTGCCAAAAGGAATATTAGCTCACGTAAACACAATGTAATACTACATTTTTGGGAAAATATAAAAGATGATGTTGCGTTGAGTAAATAGACACCAAATATGTCGAACTCAAAATTGCCCACTGATGAAATGTCAGCAAAGTAAGGCACCTAAAATGTTTCATAGGTGGGGCTTTAAAAGCCTTTACAGGTTATCAGTTTAGACCATGAATTATGACCCTAGAATTATTGCTCCCACTCTGATGTTCATGGCAATACCTCACATGTGTTTACATACATAGATTCTGTATATGGGACCTACCAAAGGGTCAGATGGGTGTGCGGTGCGGTCCGACGAGATCACTACAGTGGCAATGCGCCGATCTTGGCACATAACACCATTGGCTTTTTTCTTTAGGGAGATTTATTGAAATGTCATACAGTGACATCTTATTAAGTTCAATTGGCTATCGCACAGTACGAATCGGTGGATTGCCTCGTAGTGCACTGCGCTGAAAAAAGTACAGCCTGTAAAGAAATGATTCCAAGCTTATGGCTTGTTAAAATGATACCAAGCAGCCATGGGCTTGTTATAGCCACTTGCTGACAGGGCAGTTTTCTATGTTCGGTGGTCAGCAAGCGATTAACCACTTCAGCATTACCCTTTAGTACCCATTCAGGCTGAATTCCAGATTTTTGGCTGTGATAGAGTTTGACTGAATATTGCTCTGCCATGCAACACTTTACCCAAATTTATTTTAAATCTTTTTTTGAGACAGATAGAGCTTTCTTTTGGTGAAATTAAAAACCCCTTGGGTTTTTATTGTTTACTGTAGAAAGGAAAAAAAGACTAATTATTAAAGAAAACCCTGTTTCCCTTACTTTCTGTTATAAAACATAGCAAATAAAAATGCCAGGACAATACGAACACCCCCAAAATTAGCCCATTTTGGAGAGTAGACACCATTTTTACTCCCTCTAGCCATTGGCACCAGATATTGTTCCCTCCCTGACTATCAGTGCTGAGCTTTTTTTTTTCTTCTCCCATTGATCACCAATGCTGGCTATCTTTTCCTCCTGCTGACAAGTACTTAAGGGGAACTAGGACTCATACTGACTGCTGCACTCTATACAATGTGTGCTACATAACATAGTGCTCACCGTTGTACATTACATACTTCTAACCAAAGTGATTATTGTGTCAACAGTTGCTGGTTGCTTTTTAAGGCTTCCTTTCCTTTATTTTCATCTTGTGATCCTGCTAGAAAGTCTGTTATTTTTCAGCAGAACAAGCTATCCTGAAGATGTAGCAGTTAGGGGGTTGAGGCAAACCATTTAACAATGACAGGGGTACTTATAATGATCATCTTTTATTTATTTATGTAAAACCTTTATCCCAAAAGGAAAAATAAATGTTGCTGTAACAGCTTAAAAAATGTTAGCTTGAGTTTGGCTTCAATGTGTTAGTGTATGCTAATGCAGCCAACACATCTTATGATCGGTAAGCTGCAATATATTACATTTCTGGTTTCGGGGTTAATACCACTTTAGGGTTAAAAACAAAGTGTTAGCTGTTTGTCTTTATTCACTTTTATTTTTATAAATATGGTCATTTCGTTTTTTGTGTTTCTGTGTCAAATTTGATACAGTAGGTAGTCCAACCCCAGGATACATTTAGCCCGCACCCCTCCCTCTCAACCTCCTCTCACTGATCGCTGGGTTAAAAAAAAAAACTTTCTAAATCCCCATTTTCACACACCTGGTTACATGATCATCCTTTTCCTCCCTGTTTTTTCCTGAGTCCTTCTTCCTAGTGGCTGGCCAGTGGAGGGGTCCTCTCAGGATCCAGAGGAGAACTAATGTCGGATCAAGGGGAGAAAAGCTGACCCTGCAGGCAGAAATGACATCAGCTAGGGACCTGGGTGGGGGACTCAGATGAGTATAACTGGCTTCACCAGGTAAGGAAAACGTAGCACCTGGCAGGTTCGTATAGAGGAGGGAGGGAGGGAGGAAGACAAGGGAAACAATTAGAGTTGGGCTTTAAAGTGATATTAAAGGTTAATTTCTTGTTTCTTTTTAATAACAAAGATGTCATACTTGCTTGCTCTGTGTAATGGTTTTGCACAGAGGAGCCCCGATCCTCTCCTTTTTTGGTCCCCCGCTGGGCCCTTGGCTTCTGCCCCTTGACCAGTGTCCCCAAAAGCAAACCACTTGCTATGGGGGCACTGGTGTGTGCTCGCTCCTGAGCCCTGCTCTATGCATCCATAAGACACATAGAGCCATGGCTTGGCCTCGTCCCTTCCTCATTTGATCCCTGGCTGTGATTGCTGCTTCTGTGTCTCAGCCAACAAGGAGAGAGAGACCTGGGACAACTGAGGCTGCCATGCACAACACTGGTTTGAGAGGGGGCTCAGGTAAGTATTAGGGGGGCTGTGGGGGGGAGCTGCACATAGAAGGTTTTTTACCTTCATGTAAAGAATGCATGAAAGCAAAAAACCTTCGGTCTTTACAGCCACTCTAAAGAGTATTTTGTGGGTACAAAGACTGCGGCATATGCAGTGTAGTGTGAATATGCTTAGAACAGTGGTCCCCAAACTGTCGCCTGGGGGCCAGATGTGGCCCTTTGCTTGCCTTTATCTGGCGCCTGGGGCACTATTCCACCAACTGACACCAACGATAGGGCAATAGTCCCCCTACTGACACAATCAATGGGGCACTATTCCTCCCATTAAAACCAATGCTGGGGCATTTTCTACTCCCACTGGTCACAGTCCGGCCCCCAAAACCTAAAGGACAGTAAACCTGCCCCTTGCATAGAATGTTTGGAGACCCCTGGCTTAGACGATACTTAGACGATACTTATCCATGTTTCTTTAGCTAACCCCCAGCACAATTTATCCATACCCACTTTTTCAGCAGTGTTGCTGTGAGCAGAGCATATTTTCCAGACTGTCCCCTTTTCTAAAGATTTTGGAAGAAATGCAATATGTATTAATGTTTTCATAGAAAAAAAAAATATTTCTATGTATTAACAATAGTTTTAAATGTATATTGAGTTGGCTATATTCATATATTACATATGATGACTCTGCTTCCTGGGTAGTAGTGTGGCATAGTGATTGTATTACGCACTTCCTCTCTTTTAGTGCAGAGTTCTGGAAAGCGTAGGAGGACACTTTCATAAAACAGGGTTAGAAGGGGAATTTTGGTTCCATTTCTCCTCTTTGCAGAACAGAAAACTCTGTGACCATTGTGATGTTTTTGGCAGGAACAATCACACATCTCCATAGAACCCTGAGGACAAAAATACAGAGGTCTAGGCCCTTTCAGTGAGATGTGCCTCTTTCTGCCCCTGGCATACAGAATGAGTCAAAACCCATCAAAGCATATGCTGCGTGGCACAGCGGGCGAGCCAGTGCAGAATTTCACTTGATGTTAACACAATGTGCCGGCTTCACACGCAAAATGTACCCAGCCAGGCCCGCTAGCGAATTAACCGACCGTTGTACATCGCAGGAAGCACAGGAATTCGGTCCCTTGTCAGATCGGCCGTGGGCTTGATGCTCAGTAGTGCGGCGTGAAGGCTGATACGGGGGGTCTTGCAGCAAATGGAATCCACACTCATTAAAATGCTAATTGCATGCAAGATTATGCAACAGGCCTTTATCTGTGAGACACATGCAGGCTTGTAGCGAATGCTGAGAGAGGCCTGCATAAACTAACATCATAATTAGAGGCACTGTGTATGTATATCTGCTGGATGTTAAGGACCTGTTTCTATTCTGCATTAGGGGATGGTACCGTGGCCTTGCAGCACCAGAATCCTGGCTTCATTTCTAACCACCACTCAATCTGCATGGAGTTTGTATGTTTCATGTTGTATAGATGATCTGGTTTCCCCCAACAACCTAAATTATACTGTTGTGTAAACTACCTTCAAAAGCAACATGTATTTTGGATGTAGAAAACTTTTTGGGCTTCTACATCACAATTTTTAATATTTCCGTAGGAGCCCTGCCATATGCAGAAAAAACCCTACCATAAGGCTTTTTAGGTGTTCCGTTGTTTTTGGTGTTTTTTTACTGATTTGAATACAACCATTGCTTTTAATAGGCCTGTACACACACGTGTATACATTTCACATGCGCCTAGATTGCCTTGTCCCTGGTAATAATGTGGAAGTTAATGATACAATGAGTTATGAATATTTATATTCCCCCTAGTCAACCACTAAGAGGTTTATGGCTGGTGGTGCATGCTGGGGAGGCTATAAATACTTGCGGGAATTACTAGGAAGCTCCATTGCCTCCCAGGCCTTGCCCTGGGAAAGATGTGTGCTGTATTTCTGGTCCTCCCAACCTGCTGCCTGAGGAGGACTACTGCTAGGAGAAAGGCCTGGGTTTGTAGGTCTATAGTTTGATGCTGTCCCTCTTGATGGTGAGTGGAGGAGGGGAGAAGGGAGCCTCGCCTTGAAGGCACACCATACCAGTCTGATGGGGAGAGAGAGAGAGACTAAAGTCCAATTGTCTCTTTTTGTTGTATAGTGAGGAAGGCACCATCTGAAGCTTTCCAGGGCACCCTGTCCCTCACTTCCCCAGAGATATCCAAATAAAGTTCTCATCCAGCAAAGACTGCCAGAGTGGAGGTCCATTTATCGGTTGCTGCTGATTGGTCAGTGAGTGCTTGAGACAACAAGCGTGGAACTGTTACCTCTGGCCAGGCTAGGAGGGCCCATTATAGCTCAGCGACTCCTTCATGGGTCTTGTTACATTTCCTTATGTATACTAAATGATAAAACATGTATATTTATACCAGTCAAGTTCCCATTAAAGGCTTGTTCACACAGGGTGCGGTGACCAATGTTTTTCCACACTGCATAAATCACTAGGGCACTGGAAGGCACCGCATGTCTCCGCACAGCAGTGCAGTGCATTGCTGTATGGAGACATAAGACAGCTGTGCTCACTACAGTAAAAGTGATCGGGTGGTTGTAGAACCACCTGGATCACTTTTACTGAACAGCCAATTGCTGACTTCAATCCCAGACATTTTTAATCATCCAGGTTTTTCTTTCATTTTGGTGCGTTGCCAGCCAATTCAAATAAATTGGCTGCCTTAACACAATGCATATTAAGAGGCGACATAGCCACCCAGGTGTTATTGGACCTTGAAAGAAACTTCATTCCTAGTAAATGTGCTTTCTATAAAATTCATATTTTTTCCAGACAGCATCATGTCCATTTGGTAATCTGTTCCAATGTTTGAACCTACTTCAGCGCAATCCATGTATCCAGGAGCTGTTAGATTTTATACATCATTTATATTATATATCATTCCAGTGCAACTTCCAGCACAATTGGCCCTGGAATGTGTGTATATGACTGTGACGGAGTCATTAAATTGTAAGCACCTCTGGGCAGAGTCCGATACAAATGGATCAAGGTACTGTGCAAAACTCTGCGGCAGCACTATGTAAATGTCCAGATTTTCTCTATTTTCATCTCTAGTGAAAATGTTATTAGATAAGTCCTACCAGAATGGTGTGGTGGGGGCCATGAGCAGGCAAATAGAAAACTGGAATTGAATTGGGCCCCAATCTGCTGCTTTGGACCCCAAGTCTCTGACATGATGTTTCTAATTTAAACGTAATAGAGGTTTTTTTTTTAAATTGTGTGTATTTTTTATATGCTGTACTAAAATAAAAGGAACAACGCAATTACCACAAATAAAAAAAAAAGGTTCCATACAAACAGTAAAAGAAATTAGTGGTGCACCAAAATAAACCGAAAATTCAGCATGCACTTGGCTGAAACCGAAATGGTTTTTAAAATAAATATACATTTTTATAAATATATGTGTTATGTTTGACTCTTGGTATCATGAACTTAAATGAATATGGATTTATTGTTGACCATTATCATCACCTTTTTAAAGCGATGTTAAGAATCCTGCTTGCTGCATTTTTGGTGCAGATTTGGCAAACTGCACCAAAAACACACCTCCCCATTGAAATGCATTGAAAACGCGGTAAGAGGGCTTCAAAAATGCACCAGTGTTGAGTTTTTGATGCATCTTTTGAGTCACACGACCTATGAAAAACACACCATAAGCAAGGTAAAATTGCCAAAATTTGGTGTTTCCGGATTATCAGCACTTTTTTTTTCTTTTGGCACAACACGTGTTCGGCGGCCGAAATTTTGCTGCATCACTAAAAGAAACTAAAGGCTAGGACAAATGGAGCTTATAAAAATCAACAGAAGTGTGGAAGTCAATTGGGCTAATGGTTTGCAATTTTACTTTGGGTTCCTCAGTTTGAATTCCAGTCAGGAAGCTATCTGCATGGAGTTTGCATGTCCCCTCTTGGATTTCCTCCAGGTACTCCGGTTACCTACCGCACTTCAAATACATGCTAGTAGGTTAAATTGCCAGCGCTATTATGACATGGGGTAGCCCGGGACCTCCAGTCAGCCTTGTAGGTAAAAGCAACACTCTATCTTCCAAACATTAAACAAAAACAGCTTGCTTCAGCATGGAAAAACTAACCAAAACAGTCCATACTTCTAGAACATATAAGCTTTTGGCTCACCACTGTCACATGCTTGTCCCATCACAGGAATTTTGAAGTCCCTGTCTGCTCAAGTGTCAAGAAATGTTGTGTAGTGGTACCCCCGTAGGGGCTGCTGAATATAGTGGTCTGTCACCCTGCCCAGCCAGGCATACAACTCTCAGGCTCTCAGAATCATTGAACAGTCCATACACTTTTTTTTTGTATTTTATTGAGGGGATTTAACTTGGATGGGGATGGGGGATATGGGATGCCCCATAGTATTTAGCACAACTTACTTGGGACTACTATATACACTCAGCATTTACACTCCAGTCTTCTCTCCAGCACTTCTCTTACTTAAGACCTTTACTCCATTACTCCTCCAGCACTTCACTTACTGCAATTTCCCAGATCAATTAGCACCGCGTGGTTAGGCCTGACACTAGCTCCACCAGGCCTCAGTGAATTGCCCTTTGCAGGCAGGGACCCCGGACCCCTGTTGGGTAGAATGGTTCCGGTGCTATCTGTCCTCAACACGGCTACTGATCCCAGTAAGCTCTCTTCAGGCCCTGCCAGCACTCTTGGCTGCAGCTGCCTCTTTCCACTGCCCCTCTTCCCACAGTCCACTCTTCTGGTTCTGAACCCATCTTTGACTGCCAACTCCCAGTCCTCTCAGGTGTGCCTCCCCAGTCCTCCTGACTGTGATTCACTCACCAGCCCTCCCAGCTGCAACCAGTTGTCCTCCCTGGAGTCTCACAGCAGTGCAATCTCCCGCTGTCCTCTCCTTGCTCTCTCTTGTGCCTCCGGTCCAGGACCTTTTCATGAGCTCTTGAAAGTTGTCCCGACTGCACCCGACCCCAGGCCCGAGGTCACCCCCACCCCCAGACTGGGGAGCTCCCTCATGGCCCCGACAGCCTCAGCATTCTTCTACTCCATCTCTTACACCGGACAGCTCCTCCCCAGCTGGGCTAACCTTGGGTATTTAAGGAGGCCTGCCCCCTGCCAATCCAGGTTGGGGATTGGTCAGGGCCCCTCAAATTACCCCAGATGGCTACACCTCCCCTCTCTACCTCTCTTTCCAGAAAACTCTAGAAACTTCTGGAAAGAAGTAGGAGGTCCTGATGACACCACCTATGAGTCACCCAGCTCTACCCTGAGCCACTCCCAGCCCAGAATGAAAACAAACATGCCTAGCCACCAACTAGGTCTGCCTAAATTTTCCTATCCTGCAGAACAAAATGTATCCTCTAGCACCTACCTACCTAGAGGGTGCTACACTTGCAAGAGCTCCGCAGCAGTGTCTCAGTCACAAGCCAGCACACACTTCTCATACAGCTGTATCCTGCTCCATTCCACCTCAGACACCCGCTAACTGCTTTCTGTTTTTTTCAGACCTCTCCTGTAGGCAGGTTAAAGTGGAATTAAAACCACATATCATTTTCAGCCAAGGAAGTTGCCATCTTAGCCTCTGTTTAATCTTCAACTGCCATGATGCTGCACATGTGATCAGTTATGACAGAAGGCATTTGATGGTTTGGTTGAGAGCACAAGCAAATGGGACAGTTACGTTCTCTGCACATGCCAGAATGTAAAGTTTTTTTTAAAACTGTTAAATTGTTAGGTTTTAGTTCTGCTAGGGTCATAGTCCCTGTAGTATGGGTTGGAGGCTCTTTCCCACCCAAAGTCTCTCAGAGCCTCTAAATTCTGGGTCCCATTAAAGGATTTAACAATCATGGAAAAAGTCAGTTTTCCCCTTTTTAACTGGACCCCCTCACCCTGCATGAGTGAGAATTCCAGACTCTCCATAATTGTATTCATATCGTCCCCAATAAAGGGACAACAACACAAATAATGGGGTTACATATCTCCCGTCCAGGACCCGTCTCTGGCATTCTGTACAATATTAATACCTGTAACAAAGGTCCAAGGTTTTTTACCTTCATGCATTTAATGCATGAAAGCAAAAAATCTCCTTTGTGCAGCAGCCCCCCCCCCCCCAATAGTTACCTGAGCCCCATCTCGATCCAGCGATGTGTGCGAGAGCCTTGGCTCTATGGGGTCCCTCCCTCCTCATTGGCTAAGACAGCAGTGGGAGCTGCTGTTCTAAGCCTGATCTGAAGTTATTCCAAGGGGTGCATGTTGGTTCTGACGTATCCCAAAGAACATGGGTCTGTAATTGCACTATGGGGTAGGAAGTAACACTGCTACAAAAGGTTAACTTGGCACAACAAGGAAGAGGAGTGTAGTTGCTATGGGTGATCAAGTGAAGGAACAAGCAACAACCAACCAGTTGTTAGGCGTGGTACCTGGTAAGGTGTCAGTTCCTCTGGCAGGATGGGAGTCGATGTTCTAACTCCCTCTCCAGCAGTCCATCATCTCCCATAGCAACCGGGAACATTCTAGCATTATAGAGATCCATGGACTGGTCACATGTTACGGGAAGGACAGAGTTAATGTGGTTGTCATACTAGCTCATTATGAAATACTTACCTTGGAACGAAGCTGATGCAGCGGTCTCGGCACACCGCTGTGACCAGCGACATGCTTCTTTCTGGGTTCCGCAGCTCTGGCCAATCCCTGCGCTGTGATTGGCCAGAGCCACGTTGACATCAATCCCACGCATGTGCACAGGAGCCACCAGTTACGGCATGTTTACTGAAGAAACGGCACCCTGGGGATGATTCTTTAGTGTGCATGTGCCGAAGACGTGCACATGCACATACAGGGAATATCTCCTAAGCGGTGCAAGTTTAGGAGATATTCCCGGGACCTACAGGTAAGCCTTATTATAGGCTTACCTGTAGTTTAAAGTGGTTGTACAGAGTTCACAACCACTTTAAGTGAGAGCATGCATGAGGTCTGTGCTAGGTGCTTGGTGAAACCCCATCTGTTACTGGGCGTGAGGTAACAGAGGTACACTTGACTGGTTCAGCGTGCCCCTCCTATTGCAACATACAAGTTACAGTGTGTAGTGACATGGAATAAGTCACTTTTTAGAGGAACTCTGCACTTTATTGCTGCACACGGTGAAAGCTCATCTCTCGGGGATCTGCTTAAAGCGGTAGTAAACCCATGCATTTAACAGGTTAAAAACCAGTCACATTTCCGGCACGTGCCGGAAACATAACTCTCCCATTGGTTGTGCTCTAAACCAAACTGTCAAACCATCCAATGGCTGGTGTCATAGCTGATCACATGTGCAGCATCATGGCAGTTGTAGATTAAACAGAGGCCAAGATGGCAGCTTCCTTGGCTGAAAATGATAGGAGGGTTTACTTCCACTTTAATGTTAGATTCTTCACATGACCACAGTCTCTGCCTGGTCCTGGGCATTGATGAGCATGCTCTACTCAAGTATTACCCCACATGCACAGGCACAGTAGATTTGGTGTAAGCAGAGAAGGACCTCCCGCCAACATACAGTACATGTCACGTGATTGACCAGAAGACACCTGGAAAAGGTAACTATACTGATTGAAATAAATAAAATGCGATGGGGGCTTGGAGATAGAGGACTGAAGGGGGGAATACTAGAGTTGTGCTTTAAATGATCACAAGTTTCTTTATTATAAACGACAACTGGGGCCTCCAAAAGAATTACTTAACAGGTTTTCAAACCCCAGAGGGTTCCTTGTGCCGGTTCAGTAGATGATCCATCTTCTGCCTGGCTGCAGGACGATGAATAACAGGATCCGTATGTGGCCAGTCTCTGGAAATGGACTTTTCTGAGGCTTAATGAGCCGTGCAAGGGGATGAATTTGCAGCTTCTTTAACTTCACGCTTGTGCGTAGCGGCAGCGCCATTGCTGACTGCAGTTTCCCTCATTTCATGTCACTTCATCAGAGGAGAATGGGAAGGGCCTCCTGTGTTTTCTCTTACAATATATGCTGAAAGATGTATTGCCTTTAGTGACAAAAAAGTACAAAATGTAACAGAGGATGTCACAGCTGTAAAACAAGGTTTGCGTCTGAGAAGGTGGCCTGTCTGTTCACAGAGAGGCAAAACAATGTCTCCACTCCGCAGGGGATCTGCCACTCAGTGATGCCAGTGCCACCCAAGTGCAGCAATGAACCTTATATACAATGATGATGCAGCCATATTGTGTGTATAGCATTAGAATCTCCAATTTCAAGTTGTCAGAATAGTGCAGCCTTTCAAGAATTGATTTTCGATTATTTACTTGTATTCTTTCTCTATCCAAGTTGAAGTATCAGGCTAAATGTCAGGCTGTGAAGCTCTTACAAGGGCTGTGTTATCTCTTGCCTGAGGTCAGTGATGATAACATATACTCAACAGATATTATAACAAGGGTTACATGAAAGAAAACTACAGGCTGTGGTAACTGACAGTTTTACCCTTTTCAAGCAGCCTAAAAATTAGGAGAGTCAAGGGCACTTTCACACTGGGGTGGGGGGGAGCGGTAGCGGTAAAGCGTCGCTAGTTTTAGTGGCGCTTTACCGCTGTTATACCAGAGCTTTTGCGCCGCTATTCGGGCACTTTTAACCCCCCACAAGGGGTTAAAAATGGGTTCAAAGTGCCAGCGCGCCGCGCATCCGGCCGCTTTGGAAGCGCTGGGGCGGTGTATACTTAGCCCCCAACTGTCCCTGATGTTGAGGGACTGTCCCTGATTTAGAACAATATCCCTCTGTCCCTCTTTCCTCCTCATGTGTCCCTCATTTTGGTCTGATCTATATAGTTGTATATAAAATGCACTATTTATCTTTCAAAAAGTGTTTCCCAGTGCTAAACCTTTTATCCAATTGATGCATTTGTAAATGTCAAAAGCCAGTATTAAAGGAATAATAGTGGTGAAAAAAAAAAGCACTTGTGAGTTTACTCATTTTTTTTTGTATAATTCACCTGGCATGGCATGGGGTGTGTCCTATGCCTACATGCTTTTGGTAATAGGTGTCCCTCAGTCCCATCTCAATAAGTTGGGAGGTTTGTATACACCGCTCAGCGCACCGCCCCAAAGATGCTTTCTTCCTTTTCCTGCAATGGCAGCGCCCCAGTGTGAAAGCACTCAGACTTTCACACTGAGGAGTCAGAAGAGGCGGTTTACAGGCCCTTTATTTGTGCTATTTTTAGCTCAAAAACGCCTGTAACTGCGCGCAGTGTGAAAGTGGCCTAACAGACGTTGAACTGTACGAAGTTCAAAAATGAAAATTTTATATACTGTATTTATAGTTGCGAACATTTAAAAAAAAATTCCAGGGACACCATTTTTCGCTCTACATCCAGCAAGCCACTGTAGTCAGAAATGTACTTTAATTAGGGGTGGGGCATTCATTTAAAATGGGTGAGGTATTACAAGAGGCATACCATTAACCTAATGCCATTCTTTAATTAACCACTTGCTTACTGGGCACTTATACCCCCTTCCTGCCCAGGCCAATTTTCAGCTTTCAGCTTTGTCGCACTTTGAATGACAATTGCACGGTTATACAACACTGTATCCAAACTAAATGTTTATTGTTTTTTTCACACAAATACAGCTTTCTTTTGGAAGTATTTTATCACCACTGAGTTTTTTATTTTTTGCTAAAGAAACAAAAAAAACGAAAATTCTGAAAAAAAAACAAAACATTTTTCATAGTTTGTTATAAAATTTTGCAAACAGGTAATTTTTCTCCTTCACTGATGTGCGCTGATGAAGGTGCACTGATGGGCACTGATAGGCACTGTTGAGCACTGATGAGGCTGCACTGGTAAGTACTGATGGGCACTGATAAGCAGCACTGATAGGTGATACTGATGATGAGGCACTGATTGGCAGCACTGATGAGCACTGATAGGTGGCACCGGTGAGCACTGATTGGTGGCACTAGTGGGCACTGATAGGTGGCACTGATGGGCACTGAATAGCAGCACTGGTGGGCATTGTGTGGGACCGATGTCCCTGTAACAGAAGCTGGTTATTGGCTTGCTTCTTTTCTCCTCACGCTGTCAGCATGAGGAGAAAAAAGCTGATAACCAACTTGTGTTTACTTCCGTAATCAGTTGTCATTGGTGAGCAGCGCGATCATGGGAGGACGTCTATGGACTGGAAGCCTGTGCTGTAGCTCTCTTTCAGCTATAGCGAGGGCGGAAGGTGGTTAAGCATGTACAGTACTGTATAGGAGATCTGTAACAAAATTAACAAAAAAAGTATGCAGTGCCAGGCAGTAAGAAATGGCAGTGCAGCACTGTGGACTCTCTAAGATGTAACGTCAGGGCAGTCAGTGTGAAGTAGCAGGGCAGTCAGTGCGCAATGTGTAGAAGCAGGGCATCCAGTGAGCAGTATGTAGTGGCAGCCAGTGAGCAGTATGTAATGGCAGGGCAGAGAGCATTATGTAGTGGCAGGGTAGTTAGTGAACAATATGCAGTGGCAGCATGGTCAGTGAACAGTATGTAGTGGCAGGGAGGTCAGGGAGCAATATGTAGTGGCATACTAGGGCAGTATCTGGTGGCAAGGCAGTCAGTGAGCAGCATGTAGTGGTAGGGCAGTGAACGGTATATAGTGGCAGAACAGTAAATGAGCAGTATGTAGATACAAGGCAGCCAGTGAGCAGTATGTAGAGGCTGGACAGTCAGTGAGCAGTATTTAGTGGCTTGGCAGGGCGGTCAGTAAGCAGTATATAATGGCAGGCTAGGGCAATATGTATTGGCAGGGCAGTCAACGAAAACAGTATATCGATTTTCAACCTAATGCCTAGTATGCATGGGCTGAATGTCGGGTGTTTAATAGAAACCAGCCCACATTCGGCCTGTGTGTACAGCAGCTAGCTCCGACAGAAGCCAGCCATTCGGAAGGCCACCCCCCTGTCAGAACACAATAGCTCAGCAGGGGAGATCGCTGTACTAACATTGAATTGTTAGTACAGAGGCTCTGATCTGAGCTGTCAGTTTTTTTTTCATTCAACAAAAAATATTAGTATGTACTTGGCTTAAGTCAGAGGACAGGAGAGAGCTAAAAAAGCCCCCCATGCTGTCCGAATCGGTGGCCCAATATACATTTAGCTACAAGGATGGGATGAATGCGGCTGTCCTCTGGCTGGGATCTCAGGACAGAACCTGAGACAAAGCAGTCACAGGACAGCTGGCTAAAAGTCAGGAAATCCAGGACAGTTGACAAGTATGTGTATTAAATCTTAGCAATCCTTGGATTTGGTGGCTTCATTCATTTCATTTTTCATTCTAAGAACATTTTCAGAAATCACAGAAAATACCCACTGATCTTGCCAGAAATTCAGTGTCCTTGTACTTCCTGTGAGATTAACAAATAGCATAAACAATGTTATCTCTCTTTTGTAAACTATTAGTCCCATCAGTCCACCATAAAATGGATATGAAAGGCAAACATGTTTGAAGTCTAGCCTGTGTGACTACCAGGCTCCTTCCATAGATATAATGGAGAAGGGAGAGTAGACATGAAGGGGTAGGAAGTGTGTTATTCTTAGTACAACCATATAAAATTAAGGAAAAAAGGGTCTGGAAAAAAAGAAACTGAATGTAGCCACCATCTAATGCCTGGTAAGCTGCAAAAAATAAAATGCTTAGCTTTATATACACTTTAACTTAGGCATGAGGCAACCTCCATTAGGGCTTTACAGCCTGACAATGACCATGGGTTGCAGGAAAGAAAATTGCTAGATTCCCCCATTGACACAGTCAGTGTTGATAAGGGAATTCCCTCCCAGTGAGGCATTGTGTTCTCCCGGTGAGGGAGGGGGGGGGGGGTAGAGCTGTCCCCGCCAGGAAAACACAGTGATTATTGCTGGGGGCAATAATAGCCACTAGCAATAATCAAGTGTAAAATCCAACAGGCTGGTTGTACCCAAGTTGATTGGTTGATCAACTTGGTACATTCATCCTGCCAATATGTGGTTCATCTATGGTTGGCTTTAGTCAAAGACAGAAAACATAATGCTGAAAAATGTCTGAATGGGGTATTTAATATTATCTACTTTATCCAAAATTTAAAAAGTGAAATCTGAATGTGGATACACTATGCCGATCAAAGCAAGACATTCACTTGGAAGTCGACCTCACAGCATCTTTTACTCACCTTCCCTTCCCTGGTACTCCATTTGCCTCTTCTGGAAGCAATGAGCAGAAGCTTAGTCTAAAGCTGGCTATACAGCTGTGCTCATAAGTTTACATACCCTGGCAGAATTTATTATTTCTTGGCCATTTTTCAGAGAATATGAATGACAGCACAAAAACATTTCTTTCACTCATGTTTAGTGTTTGGCTGAAGCCATTTATTATCAATCAACTGTCTTTACTCTAATGACAACAGAAACTACCCTAATGGCCCTGATCAAAAGTTTACATACCCTGATGATTTTGGCCTGATAACAAGGGGCGTAACGATAGGGGTTGCAGGGGTTGCAATTGCAACCGGGCCCCATGCTCCAGGGGGCCCTTGTGCCTCCCTTGTACACCTGGATAGGAGGGATGGCTGAGCGGCATTTAGAGGAACCATTCTCCTGCATTTTCCTTCTAATGGAGGAGATTGGTTCCTCTATATGCTACCCTCGCCGCCCCTCCTATTCAGTTTACTTGTCTCCTGCTGTTCCCAGGGTCCCCTGTGTGCTTCCCAACCCCCCCCCCCCCCCACAGAGCTGCTGTCTTCCCCCCTCCTCTCTCCTGCCAGCTGCTGTAGAACTGTAGAAGATGTGTCATGATGGAGAGATGGGAGCGGGTCGGTGAATTTGTCATTTACCAGCTCCTTCCTTTTCTGAATGGACAGAGTTCAGTGATTGGTACCAATTGGTTCATTCATAACTGAAGCATAGTAAACTGTTCTTACTAACCCCCCAACATAGCTCCTAAAATAATTTGTAAAAAAATATAAAGATAAAATTGTAAAAGGAATAAAATTAAATAGTAAAAAAATAATACAATTAAAATTAAAATTAAAACTACTGACACCAGTCAGGTTGCAGTTGGGACCAGGCCCTGGCATTTCACCACCATGCGGAGGACCGAAGATGTCAGAAAGATGGTCCGCTGCAGAATTTGTGAAAGGGTGCCACTGCAGGACCGTAATAAAGGGACCTGCGATGGGAGTTAAGGGCCCCAGGATCAGCGGGAAGACGGAAGGGCCCTGGCCAGGAGCACCCTTCATAGTTTCTTCCACCGGGGCCCTGAAGGTTCTAGTTACGCCTCTGCCTGATAACATGCACACAAGTTGACACAAAGGGGTTTGAATGGCTATTAAAGGTAACCACCCTCACCTGTGATCTGTTTGCTTGTAATTAGTGTGTGTGTATAAAAGGTCAATGAGTTTCTGGACTCCTGACAGACCCTTGCATCTTTCATCCAGTGCTGCACTGACGTTTCTGGATTCTGAGTCATGAAGAAAGCAAAAGAATTGTCAAAGGATCTGTCGGAAAAGGTAGTTTAAAGGTAGTATAAAACAGGAAAGGGATATAAAAAGATATGCAAGGAATTGAGAATGTCAATCAGCAGTGTTCAAACTCTAATCAAGAAGTGGAAAATGAGGGGTTCTGTTGAAACCAGACCACAGTCAGGTAGACCAACTAAAATTTCAGCCACAACTGCCAGGAATATAGTTTGGGGTGCAAAGAAATACCTACAAATAATTTCAGGTGAAATACAGGACTCTCTGAAAATATGTGGTGTGGCTGTTTCAAGATGTACAATAAGGAGGCACTTGAAGAAAGATGGGCTGCATGGTCGAGTCGCCAAAAGAAAGCCATTACTATGCAAATGCCACAAAGTATCCCAATTACAATATCCCAAACAGCACAGAGACAAGCCTCAAACCTTATGCCACAAAGTCATTTGGAGTGATGAGACCAAAATTGAGCTATTTGGCCACAACCATAACAGCTACATTTGGAGAGGAGTCAACAAGGCCTGTGATGAAAGTTACACTATTCCTACTGTGAAACACGGAGGTGCATCGCTGATGTTTTGGGGATGTGTGAGCTACAAAGGCACAGGAAATTTGGTCAAAATTGATGGCAAGATGAATGCAGTATGTTATCAAAAATACTGGAGGAACATTTGCATTCCTCAGCCAGGAAGCTGTGCATGGGATGTACTTGGACATTCCAACATGACAATGATCCAAAACACAAGGTCAAGCCGACCTGTCATTGGCTACAGCACAATAAAGTGAAGGTTCTGGAGTGGCCATCTCAGTCTCCTGACCTCAATATCATTGAGCCACTCTGGGGAGATCTCAAATGTGCAGTTCATGCAAGACAGCCCAAGAATTTCCAGGAATTTCCAGGTACTGGAGGCTTTTTGCCAAGAGGAATGGGCATCTGAGAAGATAAAGAGCCTCATCCACAAATACCACAAACGACTTCAAGCTGTCATTGATGTGAAAGGGGGCAATACACGGTATTAAGAACTGGGGTCATTTGGGTAGTTTCTGTTGTCATTATGATTTAAAAAGAGTAAACAGTTGATTGATCATAAATGGCTTCAGCCAAACACTACCCATGAAAGAAATGTTTTTGTGTTATCATTCATATTCTCTGAAATATGACCAAGAAATCATAAATTCTGCCAGGGTATGTAAACTTATGAGCACAACTGTATACCTATAGAATTTTGCTAGAAGATTTTCATCTTTTGGAATGTTTGTTCAAATTTTTAAGTGGGGTCTAAGTGATGAAAATTTGGAGAGGCAGGATGGAAATTTTTCCTCGAGGGAACAAAATTCTAACAATGTATGTGGTTTTCATTCAGGAAATTCCATTCATTCCAAAATTGAATGTTAAAAGCAAACAAAATTGTACTTTCGAACAACATCCTTAAGTCTCTGTCAGCATGATCGAACGTATTCACGGGAATTTTTATACAAACATTCCAGTGTATGGCCAGTTTACCTGCAAGGAGATCCTGGTCAGATGTAAGGTAAGATGATGGGTGAGCCTGAGTGACCAATCACCTATTACGTAGTCAGAAGAAGAGTGATGCCCATACCCACAAGTATTGGACATCCGTTTTCATTTCCGGACATGAACGTAGCAGTGGGAGAGTGAGAGAAGGTGAGTATAAGCTGCTGAGGGTGACAGCTTTATAGTAAACCTACTCTTTTGTTCTACAAGCCAGTGTGTGCAAGCGTTTACAGGTTTTTGGCATCTGCAGACTGATTGGCAGACAATCTTTAAAATCCAGAGCACTTCCAGAGACTGCTCACCACTGTGAACTTCAGCTCTGCCATTCATCTTAATCATGTCAAGTGTACTTGTCTTCTACATTCAATATAGTCAGCATTTTCTGCCTTTCCACCATGTTTCTGCTAAACTGGCAGGCTGCATTCAAATAGACATTAGTTCAGCTATATTTTGTATGTCGTATTTCTGCCAATTACACAACATACTTTACAATCTGATTGCATGATCTCTGTACAATCTCTTTTATTTTTCCAAAACTTTGAAATGCAGGGTCTACCTACACAATCAATTTAATTTCCATCCAATCAGACAGCCCCTTGCATTACATAGTCGTTGACAGATTTAAAGGGGGTTGTAAAAACAGGCTGTAACATTTATGCTCCTCTTAAAACATTATTCAATAATGGTGTGAAATGTATTGACCCCCTAGCAATCCAATCACTTAAGTGAAAACAGACCAGTAAAGGATGAATTCTCACCAGTGTTTAAGGGTCACTGCACTTTGCACTTGGTAATTTGCTCCTTGCACCGGTTTAATGAATACGCTCATTATTGTAGCACACTGGAATTTCACTCTCCCCGCCCTGGCTGTGTAAGATCAGTCACGTAATATTTAATAATGATATTAACGCGGACGCGGATGCTGGATATTAAAAAATATTCATCTTATTGGTCATTGTCCCATATATGGGGACATCAGTATTGGTCCTGAGACTCCGACTGCACAGGTACTCTTTGCATTGTCCACTATATGTTAGATCTTAATTTGAGACAACGCGTGGCTCTTTTCACTTTTGATACCCTGGTTTGCTTTGTACCAGTTTGCCTGATCGGCAATACATTGACATCATTCCCACGCACTAATAACGAGTTCAGTAAAACATCCGGCTCCAGCCTGTGACCAATACAAAAGACAACAGTGTGCTCTCATCTTGTATTAAATATCTCCTTCCCGTGCTCATTGTACCATGCATTGTGTAAGGTAATTTTACCCTAAGCAATGACTTCAGAAAATATTTCTTTTATCCTCCTCATACCACATAACTCCATATCCCCCTCTCCTCCTCCTGTCATATACGGTGGTTTTGTACGAGTTCTGCTCCAAGCATTCCAAGACTCCTGTTTCCATGGAAACGGCTGCATTGAGCATCCGAGGCCTACGCTATAGGTGCCTGGAGAGGAGCTGACCCTGTCTCATTACGCCTGTCACAAGGTCGGGCAAGTGGCAGGTCAGGCCCTATTTGCTTTCAATCCTGTAAAAACTGCTTTCCTTCCTCTCATAGCCATCATCATTATATGTGGCTTGGCTGCTGACTGCAAATTCCCAGTGCTTAAAGAGGATCTTCACCCTAGAAAGAAAAAAATAAATAAAAGCCTGCAGTTACACATACTGTAACTGCTGACTTTTAATAAAAGGACACTTACCTGTCCAAGGATCCAGCACCCTCCTCACCCAGGCTGGTTCTTCGTCGCTCTTCGGGTCCCCAGCACCAACATGCTCAGGTTGGGAAGCCAGCTGTGACTCCTTGCAGCTTCACGATTCACGATTGACTGCGCATGCACGAGCCATGCTACGCTTTGTGATTGGTTCTGCAGCCTTCTGGGTCCTGTGACGTGTCTCAAAAGGCTGTGGGCAAAGTGAGGGGGGGGGGGGGACTTCCACTGGGAGTCCACAGCAGCTATAAGCCCCTGGGAGCCTTCTGGATTTTAAACATTGCTGCCAATCGGACTGCAGGTGCAAAAAACATGTGAATGGTTGCACACACACTGTCTTTCGGAACAAAATAGTATGTTTACCATAAAGCTGTCACCCTATCAAAACTAGGTACCCACTCCCCCCCCCCCCCCCAAAAAAAAAAATAATGTAACAAATGTGATAGAGGATGGGGGGAGAAAGTTATAAAGTGGAACGTCCCCTTTTGGGTGAAGTTACACTTTAACATCCCCAGCGGAGGAGCGCTCCAGCAAAAGAGAAGAGACGGCATACAGTTTTAAAGCGGAACTAAAATTACCAATAAAAGGCAGCTCTTTACTCTTCTGCAGTAACACTTACCTTCCTTTCATTCAACAAGAGGTATGCCGCTCAGGTATGATGATGTTAGCCTCACCTTCCAGGTGCACGTCCAGTCTGTAAGCTGGGAAGTATCCAGAGAGACGTAGAGTTTGACAGCACTCAATGGAAGTAAAGCAAATGGTGATTTTATTTTGACAAATCCATAGTTACATCCATAAAATCCATGCACAGGAAACAGACTTGACAGACATTAAATCATTAACGCATTTCACGAACCTCCGTTCACCTAGTCATATGATTATGACTACGCGAATGGAGGTTTGTGAAACGCGTTTATCATTTCATGTCTGTCCAGTCTGTTTCCTGTGCATGGATTTTATGGATGTAACTATGGATTTGTCAAAATAATATCACCATTTGCTTTACTAAATTCCATTGAGTGCTGTCATACACTTACCTTCCTGCTCACAATCTTCTATTTACTACACACTGAGCTGTACACAAGCAGCTAGGCATGCATTTGCGGCACACTCCGGCTGTGCCAAAATGACAGAATACCATGCGCATGCACAGGGTGATGCCACTCCATGGCCGGCAAATAAAGAGGCCGAAAGCCCGACACCTGGAAGTAGCTGGATAGAAGATGACAGTGGGGATTTAACTGCCACATTGCTGAAATAGAGGTGGAGGGTGGGGCATAAAATGTCCCCACCCCCCACATATGGGATGGTGGCAGACCAGAAAAAAAATAAGTTTAAAAATTGAAATGTCAGTTGTACTTACCTGTGATTGGCCAGCATGCTATCTCCAACGGTCCTGGCACATGCAGTTACCTATATAAAGAACAAAGTGCGTCATTAGTGGGATTGAAGAAAGAAGCACATTCCGCCCTCCCTCCCATGTCACAGCTCAAGTTATGGGGTCCTGTCCCTTTCTTATGAAAGGGGACTATAAGTTGTATGGTTATTGACTTGAGTTGTAATAACTGAGCTAAAACATGTTGTTGGTACATTTTTAAGATCAGTATTACATTATTTGTTGTTAATATAATTTTATCATACCTATAATAAAGGGCCGCTGCCATTTGAATCCAAAGACATATGTGTCCAGTGTTATATATTATATTTTATCATTTCATTTAATATGTTGAGTGTGTTCTGCTTACTATCCCATAAGGAGGTGAGTATTTGTGGGAGTTTAGTTCCACTTTATTTGTAAATCCACCAAATAAACCACATTTTCCACCTGTATCATCATTTTCCTCATATCAATCTTTGTACATAAAGTTTATATGTAAAAGTCTGAATTTTTGTTTTTTTAGCTTTGGACCAAGCATGGAAGAAATAAATTGCTATCTATGGCCACATTCACATGGACTGGAAGTCAGTGAATGGGCCATGTGTTTATGCAACTTGGGCAGCCCGGTGCTGCGTGCAAGCAGTACATTCATGTCTATGGGGAGTCAGCACCTTGTTCCAATTCGACAGGATAGTGGGTGCGGAGAGTGGCCCCAAACACAGACAGAGTGTTCCTCTTACCTTCCGTTGTGTCCCTGGGACAGAAAGTAACATTTCCCTGACAGAACACACTATAAAAATAAGGGCCTTAAATATTCCATACTCTCTCCAAAGCTTAAAAAGTTTTGGCTCTACATGCACTTTAAGCCTGCATTCACGCTATCACGCTGCAGTAATGCACACGTTTTACCGCAGTGCATTAAAACCTTCATATTTTGCACTCCTGTGCTGCGGTGCCATTCACACTCAATGGCACCTCAAGCAACCTTATCGATACATGCCATGCGTTGTAGTGCTCTGCTTCACAAAAATGAGTGCATTCTGTAATGAATGAGCTGCCTTAACACAGTAGACGTTAACACGCAATGTAAGACCACAGAACAACAGTGCGATCCCAGTCTATATCCTTTGGCCTGTTAAAAAAAAAAAAATCTGTATTGTCAATTGGGATTCTTTTTTAGTTTCTTAGGTTTAACTGTAGAAAGGTTTCCCATAACTTTTCTCTGTGGTCAGTAAATATGATGATACATGAAGATACTTCTTTCAGCCCTTAGGTCTAGCCTGGCTTGTCTCCATTTTTGTATGGGCTCATTCAGATGGACGATGACACCCATCTTGCAAGCTGAGACTCTATTTTCTGCGCCTGGAGCTGCATGCAGGCAGCCTATAGAAATTGATGCAGACACAGTGGCTGCACGGACACAGCTGCATGGCAGGTTTCTATGTAACAAATGAGGGTGACTCCGGCCCCGTTAAAGATGAAGGTTACCGTTGTCAGACCGGGGATATTTGGATATAATGCACCGAGAAACAAATCTTTCAAACCTCTGGGGACTAAATCTGTAACTACGGATAGTACGGACGACTCGTTGACAAAAGTGGAATCTCGACGAACGTTCGTCGTATATGTTCATCCATATCTACGTCGTTTTAAACCGTACGCACGTCCTCACCACGTGCCTAGGTTAATCACACGTAAGTCTAGAACGTGGGCGAGGACGTACGTACAATTTAAAACGGTACGTCGACACAGGCACGTCGGTGACACAGACGTAGTTAAAGATATCCGACGGACGTACGTCGAGGTCCGCGTCTTTTATCTCAGAGTCGAACGTTCTACCCACAG
>BLSH010518949.1:772611-784952 GCA_018402905.1 Glandirana rugosa | reverse complement strand
CTAGAGTCGTTTTTGAGCAAGTTTCTTGCAAGTGAATAAAAATGTATTTATGGGAAGGAAAAATGCTGCAAGTAAGTATTCAAATACTAGTTTTTCTATGCTTTTACTTGATTTTTTTCAAGTTGATGATTGGTCTCTATAAAGCTGGAAAGAGAGCTGCAGACTGCCCTGAAAAAAGAATGACAATGAATGGGAATAAACTCTAGGTAAATGGAGTCAGTGCTGTCACTCTCAGCCGTATTACATAGTCTATTCCACTCTTCACCGAATAGATGGCACCGACATAGGTAGTCACCCTGCCAGCTGCCAGTCGTTTACAGAACCTGTTTGATTTGATGGAGATAGTAAAATGGCAGGCAGGGTTTAAATCAGGACGCCAGCAGCAGCTGACATGTCAATCCTCATAGACAAGGTTGGATGTTGTACACTCCGCTGAGATATAATGTAACTTGTATCACACATGTATGGATATTATTCATTTTGTCACCCACCAAATACTGCATATAGGCTACCCTACAGATGATCCAACCATGTACATTATAGACACTGAACCTCTTCACATACCATGTACATGATAGACACAGTGCTCCTTCACATACTATGTGCAGCCATGTGCCCCATCGGGGTGGCTGGTAGTTGTGGTTCACCTTCTGGCTGCCCTCAATCCCATCATATTTCACACATCCGGGGTCACTGAACAGGCCGGCTCTTGTTTTTGTTTGTTTTATTTAGGGGATTAACTTGGATGGGGAAAAGGGGTGGCTGTGGGATGCCCCAAAGGATTGCGTTACAGGACCACCTATATACACGACCATATATACACTCTACTTTCTCCAGCACTTTACTTGCAGACTGTTATTCCTCTCACTTCTCTCCAGCACTTCATTTGCAGACTGTTACTCCTGACCTGAAGGGAAATTTATCAGGCTCACATAACTCCTTTCTCTTCACCACAGCTAGCACATGGTGAGGCCTGCACTCAGTCAGCAGGACCTCCAGACCACTCATTACAGGCCAGGGTCAAGGACCCCTCTAGTGTAGCTTAGTACGTTGGTACTAGCTGGGTCTTTGATGGACTACATCTCTCAGCCCATCCCTCTTCCAGGCCACACTGGCCTGCTTTCCTCTCAGTGACACTCCTTCCCCTGCTGGCTCCTGAGACCTCCACAGACCGTCCACTATTCCTCTCTCAGCCTTTCTTCCAGCTCCCAGGTCTGTCACTCACCGACTCCAGTGGATACTTTAAAGTGTTCTCAGTAGCACCTCTGCTGTTCTCCTTCACATACTATGTACATTATAGACACGGTACTCCTTCACATACCATGAACATTATAGACCTGGTACCCCTTCACATACCATGTACATTATAGACGCGGTACCCCTTCACATACCATGTACATTATAGACGCGGCACCCCTTCACATACCATGTACATTATAGACCTGGTACCCCTTCACATACCATGTACATTATAGACACGGTACTCCTTCACATACCATGTACATTATAGACGCGGTACTCCTTCACATACCATGTACATTATAGACCTGGTACCCCTTCACATACCATGTACATTATAGACCTGGTACTCCTTCACATACCATGTACATTATAGACGCGGTACTCCTTCACATACCATGTACATTATAGACCTGGTACCCCTTCACATACCATGTACATTATAGACGCGGTACTCCTTCACATACCATGTACATTATAGACCTGGTACCCCTTCACATACCATGTACATTATAGACACGGTACTCCTTCACATACCATGTACATTATAGACGCGGTACCCCTTCACATACCATGTACATTATAGACGCGGTACTCCTTCACATACCATGTACATTATAGACCTGGTACCCCTTCACATACCATGTACATTATAGACCCGGTACTCCTTCACATACCATGTACATTATAGACGCGGTACTCCTTCACATACCATGTACATTATAGACGCGGTACTCCTTCACATACCATGTACATTATAGACGCGGTACTCCTTCACATACCATGTACATTATAGACACGGTACTCCTTCACATACCATGTACATTATAGACGCGGTACTCCTTCACATACCACGTACATGATAGACTCGGTACTCCTTCACATACCATGTACATTATGGAAGCGGTACTCCTTCACATACCATGTACGTTATAGACACGGTACTCCTTCACATACCACGTACATGATAGATGCGGTACTCCTTCACATACCATGTACATTATAGACACGGTACTCCTTCACATACCATGTACATTATAGACGCGGTACTCCTTCACATACCACGTACATGATAGATGCGGTACTCCTTCACATACCATGTACATTATAGACCTGGTACCCCTTCACATACCATGTACATTATAGACGCGGTACTCCTTCACATACCACGTACATGATAGACGCGGTACTCCTTCACATACCATGTACATTATGGAAGCGGTACTCCTTCACATACCATGTACATTATAGACGCGGTACTCCTTCATATACCACGTACATGATAGACGCGGTACTCCTTCACATACCATGTACATTATGGAAGCGGTACTCCTTCATATTTTATGTACGGTTTCACGGCAAGGTTCTTTCTCACACTATGGGAAGGCGGGGATTCATTCTCTTTAGTCTCCACATTGTGCTCATTTTATGAAAGTCTCACAATGTGAAGAAAAACAAGAAGCCTTTTGTTTCCATCTTTCAGAAAGTGCAGTAAATAATCGTCATAGAAACAGACTGTATGGGAATGTGCTGAACGGCATGTTCTGTCCTCTCGTGCGGTCTGCTGTCCTCTGGAGAACGGTCTGCAGGAAAATACAGGGTGCAGTGCTCTGCAAGGCCATCTTTGGATGTCAAGCCTAAAATAAACATCATTGATTGGTTGCTGTGGGATCACACAATATACTGATACTAACTGCGCCCAGTTATTGAAGTACCTCTGTGATTTCGCAGTAGCCATGTTGCGGTGCAAGGAGAAGGCAGGACAGGTAATTGTTTTAGTGCATTCTGGAAAACTGTTTAAGACCTCGCTAAGCTCTACTGCCCTCCACCACAGATCTCTTTTCAGAAGAGTTATAGCAAGTTCCGCTGATGTAAATAGGCCCATAGCAACTCCCCTCTTCTGAGTGTAAAACTTACCACCATACCAAAAGCAATTGTGTGTAAGACAAAAGTCTAACATCATCCCAAGATACTTTTTCTGTCTTACCTTTATACGTTGGAATCAAGGCGCACATATATGTTATGATCGGCCTATCTGATCGATCATGAAGGGCCAATCTATTTGATTTACTATGCCAGTCAGTGCATTAATAAGCCATTTAGAAGTCCGTATGGAGGTTGGCTGTCATAGTTAACATGATAGATCTATTAGAATGATGTTTTCTGTTTTCAGACATCGAAATTATATTTCCCTTTCAGTTGGTTCCTGACAGCTGGCAAGCTCTAAGGCAGTATACAAGGATGTATGAGGTTGTTGTAGATGAGGAAAAGCCGAAGGGTTAAAAGCCTGGAAGGCGTCACTCTATAAAAGAGTTGAGCCACGCCGGGTGGCCACGCCCTCAGACGAAGTGATGACGAAACGCGTCAGTGTGTGACCACACGGCTATTCTGACTGACAGCAGGACAATTCTTCGCCCGGGAACATCGCCGGTCATTTGAATCAACAGGCGGCAAGAAGGACGCGTCCTGATCGTGTCACAAATGTAATTGTTTTTAAACTTCATTTTATTAACTTTGATGTAAGTTCGCACCGCAGAGGGGGGTTGTTTTGGTGTGAAGTTTTTAATAAAGTTATTTAAAGGGTAACACACAGGGGCCTGGCGTGAAGCAGTAATGCTACACTGCCGGGTTACCTTACCCGCAATGGCGGCGGCAGGACCCGACAGCTGATGGACACATCAGCTGCAGTGCCGTCATCACTGGATCCCAGGACAGGTAAGTGTCCTATTACTAAAAGCCAGCAGCTACAGTATGTGTACAGTATGTGTAGCTGCTGGCTTTTAATTTTTGCAGATGTGAGCGGTCCTCTGCTAAACAAACCTACTGAACCTATCTTGTTTGTAACCCCTGACTGCCTGTAGATACAATGTAATTATATCTGAATTCCGCCTTTAGGCCTCATGCACACAGGATGTTAAAAACATTCTAAAAAACGTCAGTAGCTTTGTACTGAGTTTTTCAGAATTATTGCACTAGCTTCTTTGAGCATTTTTCAACAGTAGTGTTTTTTTTTCAGTGGATGAAAAATGTTGGGGAGCTGCATTTTTGGGCGTGTTTGAGCATTTTTACAGCTGTAAACTCTCAGAACCCTCTAGTTTTGGGGGTTTTTTTACATCTCAAAAATGCCCCTGCCAAAAACAGTTGATGACAGCCTATGTGTGCATGAACACATAGGATAACATGAAGAGTTTCTTGACTGTAGGAAAAAACATCTGAAGCCAAAAACAGCTGCTGTAAAATGCCCAACAACGACCTGTGTGCATGAGGCCTTATGCTGCAGATGTTGAGATTAGGCTTGCAGTGGGTGTGCCTACTCTGTAAGCCAATGAGGCAGTTGGGTAGACTGAGCCTCTGAATAAGGTGGCCACTGCTCATATGCTAGGTAAGTATACACAGCATCTCATAAAAAAGTGAGTACACCCCTCACATTTTAATAAATATTTTATATCTTTTCATGTGACAACACTGAAGAAATGACACTTTGCTACAATGTAAAGTAGTGAGTGTACAGCTTGTATAACAGTGTAAATTTGCTGTTCCCTCAAAATAACTCAACACACAGCCATTAATGTCTAAACCACTGGCAACAAAAGTGAGTAAACCCCTAAGTGAAAATCCTAAGTGAAAATGTCCAAATTGGGCCCAATGTGTCAATATTTTGTGTGGCCACCATTATTTTCCAGCATTGCCTTAACCCTCTTGGGCATGGGGTTCACCAGAGCTTCACAGGTTGCCACTGGAGTCCTCTTCCACTCCTCCATGACGACATCACGGAGCTGGTGGATGTTAGAGACCTTGCGCTCCTCCACCTTCCATTTGATAATGCCCCACAGATGCTCAATAGGGTTTAGGTCTGGAGGCATGCTTGGCCAGTCCATCACCTTTACCCTCAGCTTCTTTAGCAAGGCAGTGGCCGTCTTGGAGGTGTGTTTGGGGTTGTTCTCATGTTGGAAAACTGCCATGCAGCCCAGTCTCCGAAGGGAGGGGATGATGCTCTGCTTCAGTATGTCACAGTACATGTTGGCATTCATGGTTCCCTCAATGAACTGTAGCTTCCCAGTGCTAGAAGCACTCATGCAGTCCCAGATCATGACACTCCCACCGCCATGCTTGACTGTGGCAAGACACACTTGTCTTTGTACTCCTCACCTGGTTGCTGCCACACGCACTTGATACCATCTAAACCAAATACGTTTATCTTGGTCTTATCAGACTACAGGACATGGTTCCAGTAATCCACGTCCTTAGTCTGCTTGTCTTCAGCAAACTTTCTTGTGCATCATCTTTAGAAAAGGCTTCCTTCTGGGACGACAGCCATGCAGACCAATTTGATGCGGTGTGCAGCGTATGGTCTGAGCACTGACAGGCTGACCCCCCACCCCTTCAACCTCTGCATCAATGCTGGCAGCACTCATAAGTCTATTTTCCAAAAACAACCTCTTGATATGACGCTGAGCATGTGCACTCAACTTCTTTGGTCGACCATGGCGAGGCCTGTTCTGAGTGGAACCTGTCCTGTTAAACCCCTGTATGGTCTTGGTCACTGTGCTGCAGCTCAGTTTCAGGGTCTTGGCAATCTTCTTATAGCCTAGGCCATCTTTATGTAGAGCAACAATTCTCTTTTTCAGATCCTCAGAGAGTTCTTTGCCATGAGGTGCCATGTTGAACTTCCAGTGATCAGTATTAATGAGTGAATACACCAAATTTAACACACCTGCTCCCCATTCACACCTGAGACCTTGTAACACTAACGAGTCACATGACATCGGGGAGGGGAAATGCCCAATTTGGACATTTTCAGCTAGACCCCTTTCACACCGGAACGTTTTTTAAGCGCTTTAGCGCTAAAAATAGTGCCTGTAAAGCGTCTGAAACCCCCCCATCCAACCCAGTGTGTAAGCCCAAGTGCTTTCACACTGGGATGGTGCGCTTGCAGGATGGTAAAAAAGTCCTGCAATCAGCATCTTTGCGGCAGCATGGGAGCAGTGTATACACCGCCACTGCCCACTAAAATTAATGGGAATTGCTTGTGAAGAGGCTAAACACTGCTTCGGAAGCACCACGCACCTGTGCTTTTAACCCCTTGTTAACCCCTTCTTAGGGGGTTAAAAGTGCCCCGCTGCCGCCCGATTAGCAGCGCCATAACAGCGGTAAAGCGCCGCTAAACTAGCGGTGCTTTACCGCTGACACTCGGGCGGCCCCAGTGTGAAAGGGGTCTTAGGGGTGCACTCAATTTTGTTGCCAGCGGTTTAGACATGAATGGCTGTGTGTTGAGTTATTTTGAAGGAACATCAACTTTACACTGTTATACAAGCTGTACACTCACTACTTTACTTTGTAGCAAAGTGACATTTCTTCAGTGTTGTCACATGAAAAGATATAATAAAATATTTACAAAAATTTGCGGGGTGTACTCACTTTTGTGAGATATTGTAACATTGGAGGAGGGCAGGGCCGTTGATAGGGGGGGGAACCACCAGTCCTCCTGTAGGGGGCCCAGGCACACAAGGGGGCCCAAACAGAAGGGGGAATAGGTGTGGCCGATAGGAGGGGCAATTACAGAAGGATGCCCTGTGCGGCTCTTTGTAGCAGCTGAAAGCCGGTTTCTCTCCCTTCTGCTGGCTTTCAGCTGCAGCAGGGAGAGACGCAGACACAGGGCATTGTTACTGTAATTGCTTCCCCCACATTAATCACCCTCCCTGTTCTGTTCCCTGTACGGTTTAGGAGATATCCCCTGTATCTGCATGTGCCGACGTCATCGGCACATGCACACTGAAGAATCGGTACCCGGGGTAGCCCAGGGTGCCGTTTCTTCTGTATTCATGCCGTAAATGCCGGGAGTGACCTCAGCGCGGCTCCGCCAGTCACAGCGCTGGACCCCGCGCTGTGGCTGGACGGAGCCGCAGACCCGGAAGAACGATGTCGCCGGTCACAGCAGTGTGCCCAGACCGCTGCAACAGCTTCATTCCAAGGTAAGTGTTTCATAATGAGCTAGTATGCGCTGCATACTAGCTCATTATGCCTTTGTTTTGCAGTTTTTTTTTTGTGGGGGGTAGGGGGCGGCTTTACAACCGCTTTAACTGGCAGAGCTGAATAAAAAATAAACTGAAACAAACATCACAAACAGTCCAACGTGAGCACAGCAATGAGATCATTTGCTTTTCCATCTTGGCTGTACAGGCTGTTCTATTGCCTGTGTGCCCTTCCCTCCCCTGCACATTACCCCCCATGTACAATTCCCATGCTGTATCTTCCCCCGCGCCCCCCTGATGCTTTGTGAAGAGCGCAGAATAAACAGATTCCATATTGCCGAACCTGAAAGGATTGCCTGGAACAATGGGACCCTCTGAAATGGAAACCTGTGAAAAGATGAATTGCCGCGCTCTTCCAAGCCCACCACTTTGCATGGCTTTAATCTAACCAATGGCACAGGCAGGGTCACCTTGTTATTCTCGCCCCGACACCGGCTTCCTTTTACCGTGAAATCATTTTGCCACATCAACGCGTGCGAGGATGGTCAGCAGTTACCACCCTGGGTTGATTAGCTGGCCCCGCATGCCAGGTCACAGAAGGATTAGTATTTTATGGGCATCTCTTCCACACTCATTTGGTTTTGCATGCAGCCACCTTGTCAATTCATGTTGGCAGCCTCTCCAATGGGAAAATATTAGCTCTCATGATTAAGAGTTTCGGTGTGAAATTCTATTTCTGACACTTCCAACACTACAGCTTAATAACCGGGAATCATTATTATTACTTTTCCAAACTTTGAGCACCGTCATCTAAGCTGTCACTTTGCAGTGATAATGAGACTGGCGTTGGCGTCAGTTGGGTGGCTCACAGAGGCGGCACTGGGTCTGGCGGTGTATAAAATTGGGGTGAAGCTCACATGGGCACACAAAGAGGCAGTGAATTCCATGCAAGCCTCATCCTTGTTCTCCAGCTGCTTAATATTCCTTCCACGAGAAATTCTTTAATCAAACAGCAATGCTGGAGGCTCAAGGATGCAGATGAAGACCCTCAACTCCAAGGCCAGAGAGTTTATTATCAGCCATCCCTGCCGGACACTGCGGGGGGAGAAGAGGCTGAAGAGCATTAGCAGGCAACAAGCAAAATCAGTCAGCAGCCTGAAAGAAAACCCTGCAACTGTGCTAAAGTCATAAAGTACACTGAATTCACCTTTCATCCTATTTTTTTGTACTTACTGGTCACTTTATTAGGTACACCTTGCTAGTACCGGGTTGGAGCCCCTTTTGCCTTCAGAACTGCCTTTATTCTTCATGGCATAGATTCAACAAGGTGTTGGAAACATTCCTCAGAGATTTTGGTCTGTATTGACATGATAGCATCATGCAGTTGCTGCAGATTTGTCAGCTGCACATCCAGGATACAAATCTCCCATTCCACCACATCCCAAAGGTGCTCTATTGGATGAGATGTGGTGACTGTGGAGGCCATTGGAGTGCAGTGACCTCATTGTCCAGTGGTGAGATGATCTGAGCTTTGTGACATGGTGCATTATCCTGCTGGAAGATGGGAACCCTGTAGTCATAAAGGGATGGACATGGTCAGCAACAATACTCAGGTAGGCCGTGGCATTTAATTGATGCTCAGTTGGTACTAAGAGGCCCAAAGTGTGCCAGGAAAATATCCCCCACACCATTACACCCCCAACACCAGCCTGAACCGTTGATACAAGGCAGGATGGATCCATGATTTCATGTTGTTTACACCAAATTCTGACCCTACCAGCTAAAAACTCAGACTCATCAGACCAGTAAACTTTTTCCAATGTTCTATTGTCTAATTTTGGTGTGTGAATTGTAGCCTCAGTTTCCTGTTCTTAGCTGACAGGAGTGGCACCCGGTGTGGTCTTCTGTTGCTGTAGCCCATCTGCTTCAAGGTTCGATGTGTTGTGCATACAGAGATGGTATTCTGCATAGCTTGGTTATAAAGTGGTATTTGAGTTACTGGTGCCTATTTATCATCACAAACCAGTCTGCCCATTCTCCTCTGACCTGTGACATCAACAAGGCATTTTCCTCCACACAACTACCACTCACTGGATATTTTCTCTTTTTCGGACCATTCTCTGCAAACCCTAGAGATGGTTGTGTGTGAAAATCCGAGTAGATCAGCAGGTTTTGAAATACTCAGACCAGCCCGTCTGGCACCAACAACCATGCCACGTTCAAAGTCACTTACATCCCCCTTTCTTCCCCATTCTGATGCTCGGTTTGAACTTCAGCAATTCGTCTTCACCACGTCTAGATGCCTAAATGTGTTGAGCTGCTGCCATGTGATTGGCTGATTTGTGTTACCAAGCAATTGAACAGGTCTACCTAATAAAGTGGCCAATGAGTGTACTGTATATCTCTTGTTATCCCTGCAGCCAGATGAAGTGGGACTGTCATGGAGCCTCCACTTAGAACTCATCCTTGTAATATTCACAAAGCAGTATGATGACCAGCATATCAGTACAGCAGATATCAGCATATATATTGGGTGCAAAAGTCTGTGAAAAGCTGGACATTTTAGGCCAATACCCCTGAGATATGGGAGCCTTTAAGGCTGGATTTCCATCTTTGTGTGTTGCATTTTTCCTTTTTTTCTACAAAGTTCTGCTTTAATATTTTTGGCATCCCCACAATACATGACACCGACATCTACGACATGTTCACAGAGGCAGCATGCAAATGCACCATACTCTCTGCCTTCTCTATTATTTCAGAGAAAATTAGGAATACAAAGCTTTAATTAAGAAAAAAACTTAAAGGGGGAGGTCTGGCAATGCTGATGGAAAGGTTCAGACTTTTCCACCTTGCACTATATATTGCTCATTAAATGATATTACAGGGCAATGGTTATGAATTGCATTTTTAGCCTTTTCTGTAGTCTTGGATCAGTCCCTGGCTGTGCTTTGTCTGCCCCAGGTCATCTCTCCTACCTTCCAGCCATAAATGCTGCAATTTAAATACTCAGTGCCATCGATGAATTGAGGGTGCAGAAAGCAGTAGCTAGCAGTTGTGTGAATTATGCCAATCAGCAGCTGTTAAGGGTCCATTCCCACCAGCCAGTGCTTTATACGCAGTCCCTAGTGTGCAGTGCGGTCCGGTGGGAATCACCGCTTTGTACCACATAGGGTTGCGTCATCATCCCTTTATTCCAGGACACATATGAATTACACAGGTTCTGTGGATGATTAAACTCACTTGGTGCCTTATCTGCATCAAATTAGCCTCAGAACAACCTGTGTCATTAATATATGTCCTGGATTAAAGGGATGATGTGGCAACCCTAGTACCACACCATTCCCTTTCTTAAAAAAACAAACTTTATTGGAATGTCACAAAGACGATTCATAACGTTCAATTGGCCACCAGGCGGTGCAAGGTAGTGCCTCACACTACACTGCAGAACACTGAAAAAGGGTAGTGCATGCACCATTCTTTTTTAGTGCACCATGCAGTGATGTGAATCGGGCACCCAAGAGACAAGGCATTTTGCCTTGTCATGCGGTGGGACTGCACTGCAATAACCACCCACCATAACCATCCCACCACATATGGTGTAAATTGAGCCTCAGAGTCCTTGTTCAGGTATTTCCTGTTATAGAACTAAAACAGTATGCACACCAAATGATAAGTGTTGAAAAGTCCAAATATAACATCCAAATTATGAATAATGCTCCATATTCTCCCAAATGCGTGAAAAACTGATGTTAAAAATTGCTCCACTTCACCGCCGCACTCACCAGAAATAACTGACTGCTTATTTTCACAAGAAAGTCAAACTGCACATTTTACGCATCTCCAGGAACACAACCAGTGCCACTGTGTTGCAGGAACCATGTGCTCAATCAGGTAGATGACCAATGTTTTAGATCGCTTTCACACTGAAGCGCTGCAAAAACAGTTGCAAAAATGCCGGCCATTTTTGCGGTGCTTTAGCAGCGTTTTAGCTGCGCTTTTTAAGGTGCTAGAGGTGTGCTTTTTATTTAAGGTCAAGTGACCTTAAAAAAAAACGGAAAAAAAATCCGTATTGCGACGCTTTTGAAGCGCTTTTAAGGCACTTTGGAAGTGCTGCCCATTCATTTCAGTGGGCAGGGGCGTTTTCAAATCGCTTTTTAAAGCGCTCCAAACATGCCCCAAAGATGCTGCTTGCAGGACTTTTTTCATCGTCCCGCAAGCACACCGCCCAGTGTAAAAGCACACATTTAAATGAATGGGAGGCAGTTTTCAGGCACTATTTTTAGCGCAAAAGTGATTGAAAACCGCCTCAGTGAGAAAGGGGTCTAACTCTGTAGTCCTTCAGGGACCACTCAGTATTTTGGCAAAGGAAACATTAAAAAGGAGAGGGAAGCCTCCCATAGTAAAGTAATGTTTTATTAAGGGCTAAAAGAAGTAAAAAAAATCACTTACAATGTGTATAAATCTATAGGCATTCATGAGACAGTAAAAGAGTAAAAACCGGGATTGGTGTAAATAAGGAAAAATAGCAGCCACTTAACAAACTGTGATACCAGTATCATAAATAATAAAGAGAAAATAAGCAGTGCTTCAAATAATGCAACAATATATAACATTCAGTTGTACAAAAAAGATATATAAAAATATATATATGTTCATGAGACAGTACCATCAAATGCTGCTGGCCATCCAGTGTGCATTGACATTCCACTGAACAGGAAGTGATGTAACCGGAAGTCCCACCCAATGTGTTTCGTCATACAAGTGTGATGTCCTCCACATGTGGGATAGTGAAGGACAAGTCACCTTACAGTTACGTGTGACCTACCGGTCGTCGTAAACTACCATGACAGAGTACTTGTATATATATAAAAATATATAGAAAAAACATGTTGACTTACAATATATAACAACGTAATAAACTTCGTGACGAATAAAAGAGAAATAATAAATACTATGACCATAGTGTCAAACAATTCACCGACGATAAAAAGGAATAAATGTGGTTAGGGCCAAAAATGAGAAAATGACAGAGTACTTACGGATATCTAAATATGTGTAACATTCACTAAAAAAAATGAAGAAAATCGGGAATTATTTTGTAATGAAATGATACCCTCCGAAGGGAGAGGA
>BLSH010518949.1:743958-763139 GCA_018402905.1 Glandirana rugosa | reverse complement strand
ACACGTGAACTGATGACAGGTCAGGTGGCACTTTTTATGACACGTGGCACTGATGCTATGTGGCACTGATGCTATGTGGCACTGACTGGTGGCACTGATTGGTGGCACTGATTGGTGGCACTGACTGGTGGCACTGACTGGTGGCACTGGCTGGTGGCACTGGCAGATGGCACTATGATGTTGGGCACAGGTGAAGTGTTTGATGTACTCACAGTAAACGGCAATCTCTCTCTCCTCACACAGCGGTGTCTGTGTGAGGAGAGAAGGCAGGCAACGAGAGATGATCTCATATGTTTACATTTGAGATCATCTCTCATTGGACCCGCTGTTGATGTGGTAAATGGCCGCTGTGATTGGCCATTTACCACGATCTGTGATTGGCTGTGTCCAAGGGACACAGCGATCACAGAAAATCCGGGCAGCGCGCCCGCGATTGCGGGCGGGGGGCGGTTAAAGGGGACGACGTCCATGGACGTCGCCCGGGCATTTCAGATCCGCGCTGGAGCCGTACTTCGGCAATAGCGCGGATCTGGAGGGGTTAAACTCACTTGGTGCCTTATCTGCATTAAATCAGCCTCAGAACCTGTGTAATCCATATGTGTTTGGGTTTAAAGGGATGAGGTGGTAACCCTAGCGATCACAGACATTGCATGTGATTCGCACCGCATTGCATACTTGCGATGTCTGAAACTGTTTGGCTGAAATTCCATCGCATTCACACCAAAATGGTGCAGGACCTTTTTTTTTATCTGCACTGGAATCGAATTGCATGGGTGTTCTGATCCCTGTACCATTTCACAGTTCATACTTCGGGTTGCCACATCATCCCTTTAATCCAGGACACATATTAATTACACAGGTTCTGTGACCGATTAAGTTGGTAATTAAACTCACTTGGTGCTTCATATGCATTAAATTAGCCACATAACCTGTGTAATTCATATGAGTCCTGGATTAAAGGGATGATGTGGCAACCCTATTCACACTGTGATCTGTGAACCAATTTGGGGGTGTCATTAAGTTTACATTGACACCCGCAGTGGTTTGCAGATATCAGGGTGAACTGTCTGCAATTCAAGTGCGATTCGGGAACCCGCTAGGGTTGCCACATCATCCCTTTAATCCAGGACACATATGAATTACACAGGTTCTGAGGCTAATTTAATGCAGATGAGGCACCGAGTGAGTTTAATTACCACCTTAATTAGCCACAGAACCTGTGCAATTAATATGTGTCCTGGATTAAAGGGATGATGTGGCAACCCTAGAACCCGCACAGGAATCGCGGGGTTTCCCGCATCACACCAGTGTGTACTAGGGTTGCCACATCATCCCTTTAATCCAGGACACATATTAATTACACAGGTTCTGTGGCTGATTAAGGTGGTAATTAAACTCACTTGGTGCCTCATCTGCATTAAATTAGCCTCAGAACCTGTGTAATTCATATGTGTCCTGGAATAAAGGGATGATGTGGCAACCCTAGTGTGAACCTAGCCTGAAAATCGTACTTTTCTCTAGTCCAATCAGCTGCAGGCTGGATCATTCCTTGCTCCGCAGCACAAATGAGCATAGGGGCGGGATGCTGGTGACGTCAGCAGGGCCGGTGCTACCACTAGGCAGCTGCCTAGGGCGTGCTGCTGCCTAGGGATGCCCGGCTGCTGGATTCCCTCCACATCTGCAAGTTGATCAACTTAGGTACATTCAGCCAGCACATCCATGGTTCAAATCTTGACCAGTCCCTGCTGATCCGGCTGAGAAAAAACAAACAAAAGAGGGTGCACAAGCCACAGCTTGCTCCGGGGGGAACTGAGCAGGCTTGCTCGTGAGCTGCTGCTCTACTTTCAGAAACAGACCTGTGGCTCAGCCCCTCTCTTCTCATTGGCTGTGATTGACAGCAGCGGGAGCCAATAGGGAGGGAGAGTCCTCAGAGAGCCGATGCTCTTGTGCACATTGCTGGATTGAGATGGGGCTCAAGTAAGTATTAGGGAGGCTGAATAAATGCATAAATGTAATACACCTTGAGCCTTTAGAACCACCTTAAGTTGTAAAAAAGTTTCCTACTTGCAGTTGCAGTCCTTGACTCCTTAGCGTTACATAATTATAATGCTCTTGTTTCCTGTTCAGAAGATGCTTGAACTATTATTGTGGGTGCGTAGAAATAATACAGCATAAACATGTGTACAATACAAGTGCTGAAGCACTGGCGGGGGAGGACGATGGCGATGAATCAGAAAAGTGATAATTTCACAAACACTATCAGAGAAAAAACAAGTTGTTCTCGGAAGTTCTTGTGGTATGTTGTTCTATAGCTCTGCATTATCTCTCACTGTACTAGAGACCTTAGGTGGCCTGACCGCTGCTGTAATGCCTTCTGCAATCACTTACTGAAAGCAGTCACAGATGTGAGATGGTCACTGGATACGTAGAGACCTTGTTATTACTGAGCTTTTTGATTCTTTTAGTCCTTTATGGTCATAACATTATATTTATACATTCTGGTTGGGTCCCAAGCCCTACTTCACAGAAGCCACGGCTCCCTAGCAAGGTGGAATATAAAAGTTCACAGTACTATAACTTTCTTCAAAGAGGCAAAGAGTTCTTTTTATCTCTTATTAGAGCATTTAGAGACTCGGCTTAACAATGTTTAAAAATCATTTTAATTAAATAAAAGAAAAACAGTGCAAGAAAATATTTACAGAAAAAGAATATCGAAAAAACAGAACAGTAAAATAAACTGGATTGAGGGCTTATTTAAACTTATGGTTGGAAGGGGCGGTAAAAGCAGGCAGTAGAGCCATGCTTTTACTGCTTTCCAACAGCTCCTCCTTAAGCTGCAAAGGTGGTGGTCAGGGGAGTACATATAGTGGGAGAGTGGCTGTAGCAGAAATTAAATCTCCCGTCGTATTTAAGTGAATGGGACTGAACTGCACCCATTGCGTGATGGCATGCCTGTTAGCATTCTGATGTGCACTGTTTTTTCAGAGGCGTGGCAGTAATTGACACATGTGTTAACGAGTCCTAAATATGAAAAATGCTTAGCAAGGGTGACTTATTATTGATTTATTCCATTTGCTGATAAGCCCAATCTTATTTATCAGTCATTGGCTCTCAGAAATGTCAGCTGCACCTGCTAATTGTAGCCATCTTTTCTGGTGTTTAAAATGGGCGTTTACAAAATTAACACAACCAATCAATGAGTCTGAGAGGTGTGCTGAAGGGGTGTTGAAGTGTTCTAATATGCTCTAGTCCAGTGGTTCTCAACCCCATTCTCAAGTACCCCCAACAGGCCATGTTTTGGGAACTTCTCTTGGATAAAATAGCTGTCCACAATGCCAAGTCATTGACTCTAATATAACCACTTCAGCCCCGGAAGGATTTACCCCCTTCCTGACCCGAGCACTTTTTGCGATTTGGCACTGTGTCGCTTTAACTGATAATTGTGTGGTCGTGTGACATTGAACATCCTTTTTTTTCACACAAATAGAGCTTTCTTTTGGTGGTATTTGATCACTTCTATCACTCTTATCGTTTGCGTTGTAAACAAAAAAAGAGGGACAATTTTGCAAAAAAAAAACAAAACAATATTTTTTACTTTTTGCTATAATACATATCCAAAAAAATAAATATATATGAAAAAAAACAAATGTATTCATCAGTTTAGGCCGATATATATTCTTCTACGTATTTTTGGTACATAAAATCACAATAAGCGTTTATTGATTGGTTTGCGCAAATGTTATCGCATGTACAAACTATAAGAATTGATTTATGGAGTTTTTATTATTTTTTTCCTTTTTACTGGTAATGGCGGCGATCTGCGATTTTTATCAGGACTCCTATATTGCGGAGGACAGATCGGACACTTTTGACATTTATACAGCGATCAGAGCTAAAAATAGCCACTGATTACTGTATAAATGTCACTGGCAGGGAAGGGGTTAACACTAAGGGGGCGATCAAGGGGTTAAGTGTGTTCCCTAGGCGTGTTCTAACTGTGTGCGGGCTGGGCTGGCAGGGGCATGGCAGATCTAACTGATCCCGGTGACAGGGATCAGTAGATCACTGTCATGCCGCTTGACAGAATGGATGTTCTGTAGTAGGCGATCACGGGTCGAGTCCGCACGACCATCCTCACACATCGTGCAGCGGGCACAACAGCGCGCCGGTGCGCGCCCGCATGCTAGATGTGGCTGTTCAAATCGCCGTTTATATATGGTGATTCGCGCTACGCTACCACTATGCAGCAGTAAATGTATGGGAGCCGGTTGGCAAGTGGTTAAAGCACCTGTGCAAGATAAAGGAAAACTGCAAACATGGCATGTTAGGGGTACTTGAGAACAGGGTTGAGAACCACTGTATCTAATGGACATTCCCTAAGCCCTGGTTCCCACTGATGTGATTTCTGATGTGTTCCAGAACATATGGAATCGCCTGACAAGAGAAATAACTTGAGTTTCTGTGGAGACCATTTACATATATGCAGTGCGAATCCGGTGATTTTAAAAAGGGTCCTGTGCACGTCTAGTGTGGTACAATTTTCAGCTCCATGGAGTTGAATGAAAACTGCATGAAGATTTCTTATCTGTCCAAAAGTAACACGATTTTAGCATATTTTCAATCAGTGTTTGGTTCCTACCTGACCTCCCATTTAGGGTTGCTACCTTTTCTTTGAGCCAAACCCAAACAATTTAGCGCACAGCAATTTTTTTTATAGTATAAACTATAAATATATTTTGCGATTAAATAACATTTCTAATCATATGAAGTTAATCACAAGAGTTCCCTTTACATCAGAGTCCACATAGTTCCCCTTTTATATCTGAATCCGCAGAGTTCCCCTTTTACAATTGAGCTGGCAGAGTTCCTTTATACTATAAGGGAGGACTCTGATGTAAGGGAGAACTCTGGGGATTCTGACATAAGGGATGCTCTGGGAACCCTAATTTAAGGGGGAACACTGGGAACTCTGATGTACGGAGAGGACTCTGATATAAGGGGAAACACTTTGGCCTCTGGCGTAAAGGGGAACTCTGATGTAAGTCACAGACATGGATGGATGTGAGCTCACTCAGCCCTAGGCAGTCAGCATCTCTCATGCAGATGTATCTCAGGCTGCTAGACTTCAAATTTCTGGCCCCCACTTTCTTTTTCTGAGGCATTGGAATGTGGGCAGACACAAAGGAGTAGGGGCGGGAGGAAGAGGAGCAGATCAAGCTCTCTCTCCTCTCCCATCTGTGTGTGTGTGTGTGTGTGTGTGTGTGTGTGTGTGTGTGTGTGTGGGGGGGGGGGTTGTTAATGCTGGCTTTGGGCAGTGTGAAAGAGAATGCAACATACATTCTTGGCTTACACAACTGCAGCCAACAACCCTGCTGGGAAGCAATAGTCCGGTCTGAACAATGTGCCCTTGTTTAAGGTGGTCTTAAACCCGGACACATGATTCCAAACCTGAACTGTGCGGGTAAATCCTGGACAGGTGGCAACCCTACTCCCATCCCTGGGCCATGTTGGACCATGAAAGAGAGAGAATGCAAATCGCATGACAAACACATAATAATCGAATCTAAACCAGATCAACTCCTTGAAATCGCACTGCAAAACATATTAAAATCACACCGCATCAGTGGGAACCTAGGTTTAGAGAGGACCTCGCCCCTTCACTAAAATTCACATCAGCATGGATGATGTGAATTCATCTAACACTGGTTTCTTTAAAAAAAAAAAATGTTTTTGATTTGGATTACTTGCCTTTTTTGTGTCCACTTCCTGGTTTCTCTAAAGGCACTGATGATATAACCCCTGGCTACACAGATGTCCCTTGGGAAGGCAATGTCATGAGTGCCTTCAAGGAGATCTCATCAGTACGCTGCAAGATATAGTTTATGCAAGTTATACTGTGTGTGCGCGAGATAAAGCACTTGACGTCATATCGCTCATCTCCTGCATGCACTGTATGATTTTACACCTATTTGTTGGTAACAAATAAAACACTTTCCCGTTAAGATCTTGCTTTACGATCCCTGAGGAAGGCCCCTGAGGATGCGCTAGATTGAGAAACTGCTTTAAGCCCTATCAGTCTCCTGACAGTGATGATATATTTTGTCTATCCGGTAAGGTAAAGATGGCCATACACTCAGCAAATTTCGGCTGCTTCCTGCCCAACTGAAAGATTGAAGATGCCAGGCGAGAAATTGTTGGTTGAACTATGACTGCATCCAATTATAAGTAGCCACTGCTCTGGTGTTCTGGCAGTCGCCAGTGCCAGTTGTCAGCATAGAATAGCCGGCACTGCAGATTCCTCCATCTGTGTTGGATAGTGTGGAATAATCTATCGGTGTATGGACAGTTTAAGTCTAACGATCTGCATCACTGTAACAATTTTTTATTTTTTTCATTTTCCCTGTACATTGTACAATCCCTCCACTCTCTGTTGCTTTCTTTATATTTTCAAGAAAGATGCAGCGATGTCACCTTAATCTTCAAGATTTTTTACCCCTTTTCAAGTAAAGTTGCATAAATATTGTTCGGGTTGCCGTGGCAACCACCAATTAAAATCTCTTGGAAAAAAAAGTAGGCGTTAAACACTGGAGAAATTCTTTCTTTTACATCTGATAAAAGAATAACATTAATGTAATGCAGTCGAAGTGTGCTGGTGTTTGTAATTGAAGCTTAAAGGGTCACTCCACCCCAACCTGCTACATTAGTGTTTGTGGATGCTGGAAAGCTAGACCCTTTGACAGATCGATCTATCTATCTATCTATCTATCTATCTATCTATCTATCTATCTATCTATCTATCTATCTATCTATCTATCTATCTATCTATCTATCTATCTATCTATCTGTCTGTCTGTCTGTCTGTCTGTCTGTCTGTCTGTCTGTCTGTCTATCTATCTATCTATCTATCTATCTATCTATCTAAGACTCTATTGATGAGATCCCTGTGCTGTGTTCCTGGGTTTGCACATCCACTGTGGCCATTATGAGAGATTACCACCATCCCTGCTGGATTTTTGAAAACACTAGGGGGAATGACTGCCTATTCATGGACAGGCAAAGATGATGCTAAACACTTTAATAGGGCTACTGCATAGCAAGTGTGAGAGTTTTGCAATTAAAAGTTTAACTTTTAGACATGCACCGTGTTCCCAGGGCAGTTGTGGCACATAAAGCAGAGCAGCTCTTCATAGTTCCCTTGGTATATTCAGCAGTGCTGGTGCAACATCTGATTGGTAGAGGCTCCAATGGAGGGGTCCTTGCCAATCACTGATTGGGGGTTGGGAAGAACTCTGAGAGGGCAAGACAGAACTGGGGGCTACCCAAGTATGCTGCATGATCTTGTAATGGGGGAGAGAGCAAAGTAAGGAGAGGGAGTTGCTGTTGCTGCTCGTTTTGGGCTCATTTAAGCTAGTGTCAAGGACTATCATTCCTCTGGAAAGTGATCCATGCTCGGATTGCTTTTCAGAAGCAAGTGGCAAGGAAGTGATATGTCATCTCCTTATTGCCTCTTTTAACCCCCAAAATGCTGAGGTGCCCTGCCACAGCTGCATGCTTGCAGGGTGGTTGCAGCGCAGCCCTGTTCACTTGAATAGATCACGATCAATGAGAGGTAGTACCCGCAAAAAGCGACAGGGGGTATAATTCCTGCTTCAGCATGTGTACACCTCCCACTGCTGCATTTGCAGCTTAAGGGGGTGCGGCAGGGGTCAGTAAAAATGTGGCTCAATCGTGTATTCTTACAGCCCCACCAACCACAAGTGTAAACCAGCCCTTATGGTCTAAACACATGCTGGGAGCAAGATGCAAAGTAATTCTCTTGTGCTCAGGTGTTTAGCTAAGGACCGTGGGTATCCAAAAGTCGTAAAAAGTAACGAAAAACAAAAGAAGGGCACAGCGACCTAGTGTAATTCCATTAAAAGCATTTATTAAAGAATAAAAGGTGACAAAAAACATACTAACAAACATAGGTGGCATAGAAGCACAATATAAACTGAACACCTCCAGGACTGCTGGGATCCTCAAAGCGAGCAAGTAGACCATTATGATCACCAGTATGATCACATGCCTGATGAAGGGGTCCTATGCGACTCCGAAATGTTGCACTTATCTCTGCGATGTGATCTTCCGTAATAAAAACCTTTGGACCAGTGGTGGCTGGTGTTTTTTTTTTGGGGGGGCGTAAATTACCACTCCCCCAGTTGGTCGGGTCACCCGCATCACTAGCCTCCCACTCTAATCACGTGCTTAACCCCCCCCCCATTCGAATCCATCCCATTCTTCTGACACCCCGCATATCGATTAGGGAGGCGGACGCATGGATAGGGGGGACGGCACCCGTGCGCCCCTAATGAACTGCTTTGGACGGTGATTGTAGACCCTTGGTGTGCTGGCGAATATATACACAGGACCCCTAACCCTTCCTTTCCTGCCCTATCCAACACTAAAAAAAAAAAAAAAACGTTTTGGCATTATCTATATCAAAATGTGGATTAAATACAATTGTCAACTTCAGGACATTTTTGATGGCAGCTTTAAATATATGGATTATACCAGCTTCAGTTGTCCTAAAGTCTTGGCAAAATGTTTGGAAGAAGGAAAAGGGTGGAAAAGCTTTTTGAATTACAACAATCTGTCCTCAGTATAGATTGAGTTCTTTCCATCTCTGTCCAAACGTAGAAAATGAGAGGAGAAATGGCCCCAAGCGACATCATAAAAAATCGAAAGGGTCGGAAACTATATTTCCCGTGAAGAAAGGCAAACGATCACTTTCGACCTTTTTTAAAAGCAGCCATTATTTTTCCTGATGTTTGCTGGGGACAAGGTCAAGTACGAGGAAACGAGTACTGAATTAAAAGTTTCAGGTTCCATTGCCTTTTACAGGGGACAATTAAAGTGAGGTTATTGAACCGCGGATGTACAGAAAGCCAGGAATGTGTCTATTTTCTTGGGAGAACACAAATCTTTGCTGTGACGCCTGAGGGAGGCGTAGAGACTGCAAATGTGACACACCAGTCTGCGCTTACATTGTGCATGACCACGTCTGGACAACATTGTATGATTTATGGTGGTCATGCACATCAGTTGTGCTGGGGCTGATCTGGCTGAATGTTTTTCAGACTCTTTGATTGCTTTCTCTTTAATTTGATTTTGAAAAATTGATTGACCCGATTGAAAAAAATACCAATGCATGCTATGATTTCTATTAGACCTGACTTTAGAATCCTAACGATCAGATTATTGATCATGGGATTAAAGTGTGGGCGGGCGTCTTTAAATGGCAGATATTTTACTGGCACGATTGCAATGTTGTCATTTGATCAGCAGATATTTGTATTATGTCTACAGGTGAGCCACAGTTCATTGTCACTTGAGAAATTTGACCTCAGCATTGATCTGCCTGCAAAGATCCTGTCCCCCGCGGCACATGTAACAGTGGTCATTTTATAGGATTTTCAAGAGCTTGGCTGTTTCATTTGTAAACGCAGCAGACTCTTTCCATCCATTCTGCAGTCAGCCATGAATACCGACTCTGAGGATAGTTTTCCTGCTGAACATCTAAAACTGCCACCCTGGCATGTTCTGCACCTGGCTACCCCATTAGATGCATCCTTGTGTTTGCCAGTATCCTCATTTTCTGATTGGCTGTGAAGATGCAGTCAGTGTGTTCCTTGCATCCATTTCCATTTTTTTTCTAAAGCCTCATACACACGTTGCGATAGTCGTACGACCAATTTTTCCCAAAATCGGCTGTCCGTGATTTTGTCTAGCGGACTGACGTTAGTAAAATTATCATTCGACAAAGGCGAATGTAGTGACGTGCCACGAGCATATAAAGAGGAAGTTCATTTTTCGTGCGTCACCCTTTGGGCCCCTTCCGCTGCATTTCGCTATTTCAATTGCCGCTTCACATATGTGAATTGTGAATTACGAACGCAGGGTTACACGACCGAACACTTCCGGATCATTCCTGGGTTTCGAACATGCGTGTTTGTACTTTCAACCTTTGTTTGACCAACTTCTGTACAGACGGCCCGAAAATTAGACGTGACCTTGTCGGCAGACAAAGATTTTCTAGTCGACTCATCCAGCTTTTGTTGGACAATAAATGAAAATTGGCTGTCGAATGGAGCGTACTGCCGGTCAGATTATCGGACGACAGGCTGTTGTACGAAAATGTTTGGCCGATAATTGGACTGTGTGTACAGGCCTCAAGGGCTCATCCACAAAGGCAGACAGAGGGGGGTAAAATCAAGTGGTTAATCCACAGCTTTACCACGCCCTTCTCCACAGTGAAGAAGGGCATGTACACATGCCAGAGCCTTGATGCTTTGCTTTATGGCCACAGGAACAATAAAACAGCATGTTACTTTTGGCAGGTGGCACCGCCTCTGAACACGACCCATTCAAGTGAATGGGGCTGCACCACAATCAGCCAGTGGGAGGTGGAATTTAAGTTGGAAATAATGATAGTTGGGAACATTCCAATGAGGGAAAAAAATGATTGGCCCAAAGAATGCCAACATGTAGAGAAATACTCATATCACAATAGTCACCAACAATTGGGAATCTCATCACAACAAAGTTTTTATTGCTCCTCTTGAATCTGCGCTCAACCCTCTATTGCTGTATCAGGCTGCCATTTTGCTTCTTGAAGTCGCTGCATCAAGCTAATGCCTAGTACACACGACAAGAAAATTGGACAAAAAATAATGCTTCCAGAGCGATTGTCCAATAAGCTGAAAGCTGAAGGCAGTTCATGCAAAAATATCAGAAGGACGAATTTTTTTCCTGTAAGATAAGACAATTAACGATTTTGATTTTGTGTAATTAGTATAGTATTTGTGTGGAAAAAAACGCATGACCAAGACCATGCATGCTCGGAAACAAAAGAATATATTATAATACAATACATTACATCACTTCCGAAGTTGTATTCTGTCGTGCGAGAATTTTCGTAACTTTAGTAACCTATTGTTTTTTGATATGAGACTAGCATGCACAAAAAAAAACCAGACAATCATTCGTCCGATATTATTTTTGTGTGTATGAGGCTTTACAGGCAGCAAAGCAAATACCGTCATGCTGGAATGCAGAAAGCCTCTCTCCATCAATCATGAAAACAAATTTATGTGCTCTTATGTGTTCCACATTATTTGGATTCTTTATTAAACTGTATGAAGCCTTGTGTTCATATCGGCTTTATACAACAGTTAAAAATCATACCCTTCCAAAAAAAGTGGCGAAGGAGTTCATTAACACGAGATTGTTTCTAAGAGAATTTAATTTAAAAATTGCTAACAGGAAGGAAGGCATTTTATTGCATTTATCTCTTCTGCGATAAATACTTCTTACCAGCCTGCTAGCAAACTGCATTAGACTTTACAATGAAATGCACATGTGCAGCTCAGTCTATATCACCGGCATGATAATCCTTGACGCCAGGATAATGCCTTGATGCCAGGATGAACTAACTCCTGAGTGCATGCGATAAAATCATATCATTCCATGCCAACCAATCAAAATGAAGGAAGACGCTAAACCTGAAAAAACACAGAGCAAAGACATCAGCAGCAATGACCGAGCTGATGTACGCCTCTGCATTGCTGGAGTTGTGGTAAGATTTTCAAAACTGTTCATGTGAACACAATGCTCCAAACTTTTTGATAAAGTACTATGAATAGTGTGAAATGCGTAGGAGCCTGTATTCCCGTGCTGTGATCAGCATTCCAGGGGAAAAGGGAATGTGGTTTTAAGCATATCAATGAGTGCACCTGTGCGAGGCCATGTTTACCCGCATGGGGATGCACAGGTGTTCCGTGCATCCCCGTGCAGGCAGTCCTATTGATGTCAATTGGGACACAGCAGCTGGATGAGCACAGCCACTGCTTCCAATTTGACATCTGTGCGGATGCATGTCCCTGAAGTCATACAGTGTGGATTTAGGGCCGATTCCCTGAAGGATGTCAGACTGGCAGCAAGGTTTGTGTCCATGAACCTGCTCTGTCCCAAATGACATCAATGGGACTGCCTACATGGGGATGCACTGAACACCTCTGCATCCCCATGTGGATAAATATGGCCTCACATTGGTGTACACATTGATACAGGCACAATGAAGGCCCCTTGAACCTAGGAAAAGGCTACACTGGGGCACATCCAACTGTTCTGAGGAGATTAAGATGTCACACCCTCCCGCCCGTTGTGATGTTTTCTCACAGCTTTATTGGCGGGTTTGACCTTGCCAGCAATTGCTGTTGCTTTATGGGCTATGCCCTCAAGTTAAATTCTGGGATCAGTCTAATGCCTGTCTGGCACTGATGGTAAGGACAGGGCCTCTTAGACTATGTGAGATTATGTTTTATAGGTGCTCACAGTATACAGGTGCTGGTCATATAAATAGAATATCATCAAAAAGTTGATTTTTTTCACTAATTCCATTCAAAAAGTGAAACTTGTATATCATATTCATTCATTACACACAGACTTATATATTTCAAATGTTTATTTCTTTTAATTTTGATGATTATAACTGACAACTAAGGAAAATCCCAAATTCAGTATCTCAGAAAATTAGAATTTTACTTAAGACCAATACAAAGAAAGGATTTTTAGAAATCTTGGCCAACTGAAAAGTATGAACATGAAAAGTATGAGCATGTACAGCACTCAATACTTAGTTGGGGCTCCTTTTGCCTGAATTACTGCAGCAATGCGGCGTGGCATGGAGTCGATCAGTCTGCGGCACTACTCAGGTGTTATGTGAGCCCAGGTTGCTCTGATAGTGGCCTTCAGCTCTTCTGCATTGTTGGGTCTGGCATATCGCATCTTCCTCTTCACAATACCCCATAGATTTTCTATGGGGTTAAGTTCAGGCGAGTTTGCTGGCCAATTAAGAACAGGAATACCATGGTCCTTAAACTAGGTACTGGTAGCTTTGGCACTGTGTGCAGGTGCCAAGTCCTGTTGGAAAATGAAATATGCATCTCCATAAAGTTGGTCAGCAGCAGGAAGCATGAAGTGCTCTAAAACGTCCTGGTATATGGCTGCGTTGACCTTTGACCTCAGAAAACACAGTGGACCAACACCAGCAGATGACATGGCACCCCAAACCATCACTACACTGACTGTGGAAACTTTATACTGGACCTCAAGCAACGTGGATTGTGTGCCTCTCCTCTCTTCCTCCAGACTCTGGGACCCTGATTTCCAAAGGAAATGCAAAATTTACTTTCATCAGAGAACATAACTTTGGACCACTCAGCAGCAGTCCAGTCCTTTTTGTCTTTAGCCTAGGCGAGGCGCTTCTGACGCTGTCTGTTGTTCAAGAGTGGCTTGAAACAAGGAATGAGACAGCTGAAACCCATGTCTTGCATACGTCTGTGCGTAGTGGTTCTTGAAGCACTGACTCCAGCTGCAGTCCACTCTTTGTGTATCTCCCCCATATTTTTGAATGGGTTTTGTTTCACAATCCTCTCCAGGATGCGGTTATCCCTATTGCTTATACACTTTTTTCTACCACATCTTTTCCTCCCCTTCGCCTCTCTATTAATGTGCTTGGACACAGAGCTCTGTGAACAGCCAGCCTCTTTTGCAATGACCTTTTGTGTCTTGCCCTCCTCATGCAAGGTGTCAATGGTCGTCTTTTGGACAACTGTCAAGTCAGCAGTCTTCCTCATGATTGTGTAGCCTACAGAACTAGACTGAGAGACCATTTAAAGGCCTTTGCAGGTGTTTTGAGTTAATTAACTGATCAGAATGTGGCGCCAGATGACTTCAATATTGAACCTTTTCACAATATTCTAATTTTCTGAGATACTGAATTTGGGATTTTCCTTAGTCGTCAGTTATAATCATAAAATCTGTGTGTAATGAATGAATATAATATACAAGTTTCACTTTTTGAATGGAATTAGTGAAATAAATCAACTTTTTGATGATATTCCAATTATATGACCAGCATCTGTACTGTGACTGGCATTGTTGTTTGGTACATTTGGAATGTTGTTACTTTTGCAAAGTTCAATAAAGCTGTGGCCTTGCCCTATTTCCAACTTAATCAGCTTCTGTGTGTTTTGGGGGCAAGGTATTAGTTTATTAATTGGTCATACTTGAGCCTATGCTTCTCAGCAGTCATGATCACACTAATATTTTACATAACTTTTAAAGGGTAAGTCTACCTGAACCAGATCATGGAAGTATGATCCTGTCCCTTAGCACATGCTATATTGGTTATCACATAGGTGTCTACCCATTGAAACAATTTTTTCTCTAAATCTGCTGATTATGAATTCTTAGCGATCTTTTAGAAATGTTTAAATTGTTTTCATTTTTTGTGGTATTGTTTTTTGTGTAGGTTGGATCTAGTGGAGGGTGTTTTTTTTTTGGTAAGGGAAGGAAAATTAATTTAGTCAGGCCTGACTGAGAGCAGGCCTGATTGTTTTGGTTTCTGGGCTGGTTGTGGCTCAGGTAGGACTGGGTAATTCACAGATGAGGTTACCAGGACCTCCCACTTCTTTCCAGAAGCTGGTGAAATGTTCTGGACAGAGAGCTGGGAGGGAGGTGTAGCCATCTGGGGTATGTTAAGAAGCCCTGAACAATCCCCAAACTGGATTGGCAGGGGGCAGGCCTCCTTAAATACCTAGGGTCAGCCTAGTCTGGAGGAGTGAGTTCAGGTGGAAGAGCTGGAATATAGCTGAGGTTGCTGAGGCCCAACAGGGAGCCCCTTGTCTGGGGGGGTGGGGATAGACCTTGAGGCCTGGGAGCTCGAGGAGTGGAAGGCATTCCTCGTACAAACCACAAGGGAATCCTTACCAAGGGAGCAGGAGAGCAACAGACAGTGCTACTGGAGAAGCTCAGTAAGGAGTCCACCGGTGGTCGGCGAGTGACACACACCCTGGAAAGATGTAGAGGCATGCCGGAGTGGATTGGTGTGAGAGACAATCTGGAAAGGATGCAGAAGTCAGTATGGGACTGTGGTGTTACGGTGGTAGTGATGAGGGCCATCGCAGCTGAAGTGGCTGGCAGGGCCAGGAGGAGGAGGATGGGTTGGGAGTAGTTGTCCATCAGCACATATTTTTCTACACTATGGGGGGTCCCTGCCTGTAATGGGTGGTCCGGAGATCCTGTTCCCACTATAGCAGGCCTCAACATGTGCTAATTAAGCTGAAGAAATGCTGGAGGCCTAGTAAATTTCCTTCTGGGCCTCACCTGGAGAAAAGAGAGAAGTGCAGGTGAGAGGAACGAGGAGTAACTGTGCAGAAAGTTATGTGCTGGAGTGAAGAATGAGGAATATATATACGGAGGTGTATATAGTGGTCCCTGAAAAGAACTGTTGATATGTGGGCATCCCATAACATCCCAACTCCCATCCAAGTTTAAATCACCTAATAAAATAAAACAAAACAAAGTACCAGCCATTTCTGTGACTCTGAGTGTGTGGAAAAAGGTGATTGAGGGCAGTGTGATCAGGTGGACCATAACTTCCAACCACCCCTAAGGGGGACATTGGCTACATTTGTTTAAAAGATCCTTCCTCTTAAACCTGATATTTCAATGGATGGTGGAGAGTTAAACCACCTGACAGTTTCCCCTATCTCTATTGGTGGGATTTCGGCACACTTCCCAGGTCTGCACACCTAGTATGGCCATTATGAGAAGTTCTGACCATTCAGGGTGGATGAAAATCAATGATTTAAAAAAATAAATAAAAAATAAATCAGATTTTTTTTTTATTTAAACCTGATTTTTTTTTTAATTTAAATCAGATTTTTTTCAAATTTATTTTAATAAAATGCTTTTGGAGTAAAAATCTATCTAAAGATAGTTTTCTATTTAAGATACATTAAAAAATGTGTTTATTCAGCATGAAGTGGAGCTTAGTTATTTATGCATGAGGCTGTATATTCTGCAATATTTACATTTTGGTAAACTCATTCAATGAATCCAAGCTCTGCAAGCTGAGATAACATGCTCTGCATTGATGCATTCACACAATTTCACAGTAACAATGAGATAAAACAAAGTTCGGGAATATTTCTTTATCCCATTGTTATGCAAATCTATGTACACTTCAAACTGTATGTTTGAAGCGGTTCTAATATCGCTGTTTTACTAATCTGACAGCTTATTATTCTAAATAGGAAACCTTCATTTTGTTTGCAAATATTCAATACTAACTATTAGCAAGAATAAGACTTTACATTTAAAGAGCACCTGTCATTTCGGATCCACCATGGCAGCGCCTGTTAGCGGGCATCCACTCACCTGCTGCAGCCATGTCCCTCACCTTTTGTCACTGCTGCCCCATTAAAGTGAATGGGACTGCCGGTGAATCAACAGTGGGTCAGTGGAGGAGCTGCTGTGAGACAGAGGTGACAGTTGCTCTTTAAAAATTATGATTTAAATTGAATTGATTTAAATCAAGCCTTTTTATTAGTGATTTAAATCGTGATTTAAATTGTGATTTAAATCGACTTGATTTAAATCAAATCCACCCTGTCACTATCCCACCTGGATTTTCATTTTTATCATAAAGAATGTTAGGTGGTGGGGCAATCAACCCCGCCAGGGTCCACCTGTAACAGGAATCTCAGTTTTGTGTGGACTGGCTCTTTAATTCAACCCAAGGACATCATCTGGCATGTGTCATTGATATTTCCGTAGAACATTTAAAGCTCTAGCTGGGAACGAATTGGTGGGTAACTGCAGAGCGGCAAAGTGTAGCAAATAACCACCAGCCCCAGTGATCTGTTTTTGAGGTGGTGGAGGGTCTTCTATCAATTCCTTCACAGCCTGGAAAAGAATGATCCTCAAAAATAGCTCTTTAATGGCATTTTCCCAGATACAGAGCAAATCTCTCAGATTCTGCATGCCACACGCTGACTCGGCCAGTGGAAATAGGTTAGCGGCAACAAGAGATATGTGACAATGAAGGCTTATAAAGTGAAGGTACGCCAAATGGCCATTGTAAAGTGGGTCAGCACATCTCTCAAACCCTAAACAGTTTTTTCCTTTAAAGTAAGAGAACCTGTTCACTTACATTTTATGCAATAATCATCATTATCCTATCTATTTACAATGTCTACATAGCATTGTCTACATGAAGTTCGTATATTCACCTTGATTTTCCAAAGGATTTCCATCATATTATTGGGTTTCCTTCGGCAATCCCGATTGGCTGGTAGTTGCCGATTTCACCAGTAATATTTTAGGAAAACTTTATAAAAACATTTTAGGAGGAGAAAGTCTCCTTACTGAGCTGATTGTATACATGAGGCAGTTGTAATTTCCGGGAGTGTGGCCTGCCGGCTGCATGAAATAAATCTCTGGATCTCTGCAGAGGGAAATCTGTTGGAAATCTGGTTGTATATGCATCAGTTCAACAATGTAGAGTAGTAGACAAAAGCATGTGTTTCTGATTCATTTTTTTTCTGGTTATCTGGTTGGTCCACCATGCATTATTATTCATGCAGCGGTACCCCCGAAGGAGCTGCTAATGAAATTTATATTTTTTCCCAAGCCTCCCTCTGATTATCCTGCAGCCAGTCACTATGGCATTTTCACACAGCCAGGTGCACACACAATCCTGCTCATTTTCAATGACCAGTCTAGGGGATGAATTTTCAATGCTTTATTGTTGAACTTGGATAGGAGAAAGATAGGTATGAGATACTCCAAGTTAACTGACTGTAACTGAGGACAAATTCTCCCTAGCTCTGTATAGCAGGCGGACAGTGACATTACACAGCAGACTGACTCCAGTGAAACAAGTCCATCTTTAAGCAACAAAGGACATGCAGGACTTTGCTTCTTCAAGACACGAGCCAGTCTCTCCTTTCTAACTCAGTGTAGCAGACTACCAAAGGCACTTTATGGCAGGCTGAGGGCAGGGGAAAATTCTAGCACACAGTCTCAAGGATCCTCTCACAAGTCTGTACTCACACCATGTCCTGGGACAGTCGGTAGCCCTCTCTCTGCCAACCTCCAAGCGACACTTTGCCACTACACTATCAGACCGAATCCAAGGACATCCTCCTTCCCTGGGTTGCAGCTTCAGCATCCGGATAGGCCTCAACTAGGCCTAGCAGCCGACATTCTCCTGGATAAGCCCTCAGGCCTAGCAGCCAAGAACTAAACACTTGCCTCCACCCCTCAGGCTTGGGATGGAACTCCTAACCTCGAGCCCATGTGCTCCCTTTTATATGAAGGTGTTCACACAAGATGAAGTGGGGGCCTCTCCCCTGCTAGCTGGTCAGAATCACCCTCAAATACACCTGCTGTCACTGGCTGAGGTTTTCTCCCTCTGTCCAATAGGGACCCATACTACTGGCCAGGGTAAAACTCTTCAGACCACATGAATCAGCACCAGAGCACACTGAGCAGACCTTACTCAAATCCAGGCTCTCTGATATGCAGACAGCATACAAACTTACCCATCTGCTCTCCTGCCAAGCAGAGAGAGACAAAAACTATATAAACTAGGAGGGTGCTACATTTACAATGCCCAGAGCACCCAACACACAGAGAAATAAGAAGAACAAACTGATGTTCCCTGCTGATTACTAGCCAAAACCAAAAGTAAAAGCAAACCTCCATGCCCGCACAGTGCCGCTGGTTTTAACTGCTTCTCCCCCAAACAGCCCAGAGGTTACCAGCCACTCAAGCAACAGTCCATTCACTCTGGCTCCAATTAACAGTCTAGTTGTTGTATTTTTGTGATTTAGTGCGGATAAAACTTGCAACAGGAGAAGGTTTGGGGCAAGGGATACTCCAAAACAGCAGTTAGAGAATAGTCTTCTCCTTAAGCAACTGTGAATACTGGATAGTCTAAGGCCTCACAGCTGGGGGCCATAAGGCAAGTCTCTTTGGCATCTGGTTACCCTGCACCACTGCACAGCTGACAAAGTGAGTGACCTAACACAAGTCTCCATCGACCTTCCACCATCGACAGGACTGCGACTTAACTAATGACCTGACACACGAAAACCCTATATTCACGATCACCTTCGAAACCTGACTCTGACAAGAAAATCCCAGAGTCTATGACGGATACGGGACAGGAGTCGTCACAGGACCCGACACTCGAATTTCTTCTCACGTGAGGACATGACGTGTAAGAAGGACTCTAACGTGACCCATGGTTACAGACACGTCACCACGTCCCATTGGTCTACGGTTTCTCT
>BLSH010518949.1:699899-743139 GCA_018402905.1 Glandirana rugosa | reverse complement strand
GGAGGGGGGGGCGTTTTTTTTTTTTAAGCAAGTGATTAGAGCCACACCCAGTTGCATGAGAATAGAAAAAAATATTCGCTATTGTCACACTGATCCTCCTCTTGGCCAATCAGGATGCGAGTTGTGAGACCCGTTTCCCGACTGGCCGAAAGGAGAAGCCACCCTATTGGCCTATGAGGAAGAGGAGATGTATGGCCGAGGAGATGCATGGGTAGGAGGAGCCGGGCGGATGAAGCCACCACTGCTGGCACACGGAGTAGCCTGGGGGATAAAGCCGCCACCGGGACACGGAAGAGCCTGGGGGATGAAGGTGTATGTTGCATGGTGCAAGGCTGGAGCGATGGGGGGGTCCGTGGTCAAGTCTGTCTGCCGCCCTCCTGACTGATGGAGCACCAACCGCCACTGGCTGTGACTAAAACATCCTCCAAGGGTGCCATCTTTATGGAGTTTGTATTTGTATTTGCTCCCCATACCCGTGTGGGCTTTCTCTCACAGATCTAGTGTCCCCCCACAAACATAACAGTAGGCTCACCGGGGTTTGGTTACACTGATTCTGATATGCATGAGTGCAGTAGGGACACTAGATTGTCAGCTCCTTTGGGGAAATGTTAGGTATGAAAGGCCCCAGATAATACTGTGTGTTATATTGCTACCGTATAAATAGAGGGGAAAAAAGTTGCAATGCACAGGGCTATAACGTTGTGCAATGGGGCTACCCATAGCTAAACAAACCAAACCAAACAATGCACAAATTTGCAAATGCATGCGTAAGCTACAGGCCCCGCCAAGGCACCCTGTGATCTGTAGTCCTATCTCTGACTTGTAAGAGAATCCACAGTGGAAGCACATGCATTCTAATAAGATAGGTGAAGGCAGATGGTCTGGAGGGGGCCCCCTCCTTAAAGGTGCAGGGGCACATTGAACACTGAGCATATAGAAGAGTGGCAGCAAAGATTTCAATGCGTTGCCTGACCAAAAATCAAACATACCAAACAATGACCACTGCCTACACCTATAACTGGCCTTGGCAGCAAGGAGCATTGGAGGGCAACAAACAGCAAAAACAAGGGCCAGGGATAAATCCAAGGCAAATACCAAGCTCTACTTACCGGACAGCTCTTTATCCTAATCTTCCTTTAATGATAGAAAATATTAATTGGCTTTATAGCAGTCGTATAACTGTTCCCTAACTGCATAAGTTAATTTCATCAAAACACTATGTAGCCACCCAGCTCTGGGCCCCCACTATGCATCTGGGTCCCAAAGGAGTCATATGGTCTACACACATCTATATTTTCCCTGGGCAGTGCAGCTTGTTTTTTCACTGTGAATGATCAAGGCACAAATGTACACACTTCTCATGGATGTCAGTATAGTACATCAATCAAGAGGTGGCTTTGTTATACAAATGACAACATGGCTTCCATGTGCTCCCAGCCTCCTTTGCTATTTAGCTGTCAGGTTTGTTATCTGGTAGAACAGCCAGTCAGACCAGATGGCCTGGCACCTCCAGAGCCGTTTCTGATCCAGTACCTGACTCCAATCCGCCCTCCTGTTATCAGCGGGTAGTCGCTTCTCTAGCACACTGGCGTTGTATCACATATCAGGCAAACTGACAAGCCTCTGCTCGAGAAAAGCTCAAATTCAAAACGGCTAACAAGTCCAGTGATGCAAGCACCAATCTGCATATGATTATCTGAAGAATTCAGCTCAGAGGGCTGCAGGCTTTATGTGTGGGGCAGTCACAAGGGGTTCTCCCTCATTAATATTCATTGGGTTCCGAATTACAAACCAAAGTGTGTCTTCAGCAGAGTTGTACAACAGAGCTGCATTAAACTTCTAGGAGAGATACATTTCAAAATGTGATACACCAATACATTGTAATGGAGGATTCCCAGGGAGCTCCACAAGGTGGCTGACCATACCCATAGGCATGTCTAGGTGAATTATTTGCACTTGGTCAAGGGATTTTGGCAAAGCTACTTTCAGTGCAGATGAAGTCCAGCATCTTGTGTAAGTAGTTAATTTTCATGGTAACGTTAGGGATTAAAGTAGCACTAAGGCCTTGCTTTAAAATTGCCTGTGAATTCTACCTAATGCAGCGTCCTGTGATGGGGTGACAACAATGCTGCACTGCTGCATTCAGAGCAGAGTTGTCACTCTCATGTAGGATGTGACTGCTTGTACTATAGTGGGAGAAAATATGTTTGCAGAAGACATACCTATCAGCTTTGTCACTGCTGATTCACAAGCCTGTAGATTGTCAATCAGCACCTGGCCACACCTAGTGCTGCCCACTTTTTTCTGGACTGACAGCACTGCCTCTGTTGTTGAAACCCTCCCACTGTGAGCTGCAGTGCCTGGGAAAGGGAGCGTGTGAGACAAAAATTAAGGATGATTTGGCTCAGCTAGGGAGAGAAAATAAAGTTTTTTCTTTACCTAATGAAGCTTCTGCATCCCATAGTAACTGGGTTGGGCACTTCTTTAGACCAGGGTTCCTCCAGAGGTTGCTAGGGGTTCCTTGAGCAATGGTCAATTTCTACCCCTCAGATAAATTCCCAATGACCAGACGTGTAAGGAGCATCCTTCCCATTGACCATCACACTAATGTATCATGAGTTGTAGATTTTTAATTGGAGAATTAGTTCAAGGGTTCCTTGGTGTTGAAAAGTTAGAGAAAGGCTGGTTTAGACTGTCATACAGGAGCATATAGATCTTTGTTAAAAGCTGAGTCCATATTTTTGACTATGTTTCATGTTACACCCATATTTAGTCCACAGTCCACCACCTCCATACCACCCCAGCATAAAGAATCGTTGGGTTCTGCTCCCCGCTGGTTCCTATCAGACATGATAGGAGGAATCTGTGAATGAAAAAACTACAAGTCTCATCTCCCGCTGCAGATTGTCAATGGCACATAAGTGCAATGACTGTGCACACAAAGTCCATTGATACTTCTCCCTGTTCTGTAACTGAAGGTCCATACCTCAGGACAAACCTGAGCTGGTTCTTTACAGACAATGTGTTGCTTCCTTTAACTCTTAATTATTTAATAAATGTAATGTTAACATTTTAACAAATTCTATGTTTTCTAAGAATTTATACTGTATATTTATCAGTCCATCCAAAACTAATATTTTAGCTTTTGGTATAAGATGGGGAGTTCAGGGGCTATTGAGATCTCTGCATGTATCTTCTGGATCTGTACACCTGCTGTGCTCATTATGAGAGGTTCTCACCATCCCTGCTGGATTTTTTATTATTTTTTTATTATGGAGAGTGTAACAGGAGGAACTGAAACACTCAGGTGTGCAGGTACACCTAAAGCTCCTGGGTAAAAAGGTAGATGTATCAGCCCACCAGACTCCACCTATAACTGAAATGTCAATTTTTGTTGAACATACCCTTTAATTATGGCAGCTGTCACCCTGGTTTAAAGATATAATTGAATCCCTGTTACACGTTACTGTATAGGCATTGTGGCTACGTGAGCTCTATGTGGAGGGGAGCTGAAAACATACTAAATGTATCACTTTATCCTTTATTACTTCAATATTACTTCATGGATCTTGTCTCATATTTTGTACATGAGTAGCAGATCTACAGCAAGGTGGTCTGTCTGCAGCAACCCTGAACTGAGATTGTATTGCAGGGGACTGTAGGGGTGGCTCTAATCATGAGATCCTAGCAGCTGCTGTGGGCCATGACATGTTTAGTTCTCTTTAATTATTTTAGTGGTAAGTGCAAATTAGTATTAAATTGAAATCATAAATGTGGAAAGCGACCTTTGTATTTTGTATGCAACATTTTAACTATTTCTCAATTTACATGCTGGTGTAGGTGGACTGCACATGAAGCAATACATTGTCGCTGTCTCTATCCTCATTTTTGGTTGAGTGATGTCAGGTTCTGCGCTTGTACTGTCTGTTCTATAGAAAATGTGGCTTTTGTTCTCAGTCTGAAGCTAGAATTGTCTGAATTTGGCGTGAAAAGGTCAGAAACCCCCCAACTAGCGCTATTAACATAACAAAGTCTGGTGACTATGCTCTGTGCTGATTCCCATCGTCAGTCAATGCGTCCATTGTCCCAAATGCTCCCACCCTGCAGGTAACATGTCAGGGTCACGTCAGGGTAGGAAAACCATTGTAGAGGAATAATGTGCAGGTCTGAAAATGAGAATCCAGACAGAATTAAACCTTTCCATTAGTGTAACAAGCCAAACCCTGCAGCATAATCAGTACACCAACCACTGGCATCCATGTCATGCCAAACCAATACCTACTGCCACCCCAGGTAGAGAAAAAGGACTCAGCTATGGATAAAAGTGTAAGGAGCACAGAGTCCTCCAGCAGTGCAGAGTACTTTAGGAGAGGAGAGTACAGCTGGCCATACATGGGTCAGTTTTTTTCATTCAACCAGAGAGTTGAATGAAAAAAACTGACCTGGTTCCTCCATCCACACATTCAAGGTGGATGGGGGAATCCTCTCAGCTGCGTGATTATATTCCAATGATGGGGCCATTCCCCCGCTGTCAGAATACACAGATCAGTGCTCAGCCTATTGCCTGCTGTGCTGATCGAGCAACAGGACAGTTGAACAGGAGTCTATCAGTAGATTGACTTTTGTTCAACCGCAGTGGCCACACATGGATCAAATTCAGCCGGTTCCTGCAGAACTTTTCAACTATTTTAGGAGAGGAGAGTTAGATATTGGAAGGAGCAGAGTTTTCCAGCAGTGCAGTGTATTTCAGGAGAGGAGAGTTAGGGCCAGCTCACACCACATGCAGTACAGTGCTTTTTTCTGCATCTAAAAAGCATGGATATGTGGGTTCCAATGGCATAGTTCACACCAGTGCAGTGCGTTCCAGTGCTTTTCAGTTCCAGAAAGAAAAGGACAACATGCTGCTTTTTTCCTGTGCAGCACTGTACTGGAATGCAGTAAAAGGCATCAAAAAAGCACCGGGCCCCATTACAGTGAAAAAAGCATCTGGAATGCATCAGAAAACGCATTGAAAATGCATTAAAAAAGTGCATGCAGAAAAGCATCCAAAGTGGATATAGAGGACTTTTTTGAGGGGTGAAGTAACCAAAAGAAGTGTCCTCCAGCAGTGCAGAGTGTAGCACCCCCCTGACCTCCAGGGACGTGGTGGTGACCTCCAGAGACAGGAGAAATGAGACAGATCTCTGCTCCAGGTGAGTGTAATAGGGCTGGGTGCTAGCTCTGGCTCGCAACCGTGAACATCTAGACCAAGTGAGAAAAACTAGCTCTACACCAACATCCGTCCAACAGGTTTATTGAAAGACTGCCACCAGGACTAAAATAACCCTTTGCCCGTTGTTTTAGTTCTGGTGGCAGTCTTTCAATTAAGCTGTTGGATGGGTGTTGGTGTGCAGCTAACTTTTCTCACTTGGTGATCCCCAGAGACAGGGAGGGCTGGCATTTCACCTCAGGGTGCAAGCTGCTAGGCATGGTGGGTGGTGGGCAGTGTTGGAAAAATGGGCGCGTCACTTTTATGCTGACCAAAAGTGAGTTTATTTAGTTCTTTTATAGCAACAGCTGTCTCCTATAGCAACCTAAAAAGAACTCACAAGAAATAGCAGGAATTCTCTGGATGATTCCGTCTTGATGGTTTCCCAGGCTCTCCACAGTTCCCCGCTCAATGGCAGAGTAACTTCTGGTACTTCATCTCAGGTCCCCATCCTTTCTTTCATGCCTCCAGAAAACAAGTGGGCTCTCTCTGGCAGAGCCTCGAGCCCATGGCTAGACCTTAGGCTTCTGGTCTACCCAGAACAGAAGACAAGCGGGCTCTCTCTGGCAGAGCCTCGAGCCCATGGCTAGACCTTAGGCTTCTGGTCTACCCAGAACAGAAGAATTTTCATACAATTAGTACCATCCTGTTTGGACTTGCTGCGAAACAACTTGGAAAACCGGACGATCATTTCCCCGATTTTCTTATAGTATGTACCCAGCTTTAGAGCTGGGCAGCATGGTGGCTTAGCGATTAGCATGCCTGCATTGTAGCAATGAGCTCATTGGTTTAAATCTGCATGGAATTATTAGCATGTTCCCCATGTGCTTCTGTGGGTTTCCTTTTACACTCTTGTCATGTGGCTAATGCAGCTCTGGCATGTTTTCCAGAATGGAGCCACAGAAAAAAATATAGTTTTAAGCGTGATTTTTGTGATATTTCTTTTCTTATGAGTTTTTTTGTGTTTTTATAAAGACATGGGTTTTGCACATGAAGTATTACGCTTTTATAATGGAAATCATGGCGGGTGCAGCAAGTGCAAGGCTTTGCCTTGAACTCTTGGCTCTGAAAGTAACCCATCTCTGACCAGTGTGACTTGCAGCTCCTCTCAGCAGGCCTGAGGTGTTGGTGCGATTAAAAGAGAGTGCATTGCATAGCTTGCATTAGAAAGACTGCGGCTTCTGTCTTCTTGTGAGTCGGCCGCCACTCTGTTTTAATTAAGGTAGTTCTCTGCCTGTCAGATGGAGGTTACTGGTAAAGACGGACTGATAACACGGTATTGACCTGGCGTCTGCTGGGACTCATCTATTTACTGGAGTCTGTTAGAAGCTTTCAGCGGGAAATTGGCAGAGAGGCGGGAGGAGGACAGAGAGGGGCTTGGAGACGACGGAAAAAACAAATTTTCATTCATCCTCATTCTATACTGCTGAACAATTTAACTGCTTGTTGGCATTCACCTCATTTGCAGCACCCTGGGTTTAAGGTGAAACATGGATGGGCCATCTCCAGCAGGAGGTTAAATCACTCAGCGGTGTAATAATAAAATCTTCCATGTAAATTAGCCTTAAACAGGCAGTTGTATTCTCACTTCCATCAGCCGGATATTCCCCCTTTATCATCTACACATTGGCTGGTAATTGGCCTTTCGACTTCTTGACCTGTGGGAAAATCCACGGGTCAATTAAAATAGGATATGAGTCAGGGAACTTGGCAGGGAGATCTTGCTGTTGGAGCATCCAAGACATAAAAGAAGCCAGCGGCTGACTTAGTTCATCAGAAGACCAACATTTATTGTACAGGGTTAAAAGAGGCCTGGAGAAAAAAAAACACAAAGCAATAGATGGAGGGCATGATTGGGATAAAGGGGCTTGGATACAGGAAGGTAATAAAAGTATGGGCTGTTGCTGGATAAGTAAGGTAGATGGCTGATTGGGGCATGGTCAGGGCTGGGTGGAGCTTTGGGGGAAGTGGTTGGTTGACCGGAAGGAGGTGGTCTTCAGACAGAGATTCAGCAAGCAGGGAACAACTCCCCCCCTCCCGCCCTACATTTGATGGGCTTTCGTGTTGGGGAATTGGGTTGTGGGGAGCCAGTTATGGCAATTGGCAGGATGCAAGGTCCTTTTAGATTCATATGGGCACAAAAAGGTAATCTCAAAAAAACAAAAAAATCTCAAAAAGCGTAGCCGCGCCCTGGAGCGTCTGTGGCACAAGACAAAGTCTCTCAAAGGCTTCAACGAATACAAATCTGCCCTCCGTAAATACAATTCTCGCCTCCACACAGATAAGCAAACCTATTTTACCACTCTTATTAACACTTTCTCATCCAGTCCCCGTCAACTCTTCTCTGCCTTCAACTCCCTACTTCGTCCTCCTCCACCTCCACCCACTAACACCCTCACTGCCCAGGAGATTGCTAATCACTTCAAAAGCAAGATTGACACAATTCGTGATGAAATCTCCACTCTACAGGCATCTTCCCCAGTTAACACCCCATGTCAACAAGCACAATCGACACTATCCTTGTTCAAACCTGCTACTATAAAGGAGGTTGCTAAACTCCTTTCTAACGCCCACCTAACCACCTGTCCACTGGATCCTATTCCCTCTCAAATACTACGTTCTTCTTCTGACTCTATCCTGCACTCTCTAACTCACATCTTCAATCTCTCACTCTCTTCTGGCACCTTCCCCAATGCTCTAAAATATGCATTGGTCACCCCCATACTCAAAAAGCCATCCCTGGACCCTACCGATCTAAACAATCTATGCCCTATGTCCTTGCTCCCCTTTTCCTCCAAACTCCTCGAATGCCTGGTCTACAACCAACTGAGTGAGCACCTTGTTAAGAATAACCTTCTTGACCCCCTCCAATCTGGATTTCGCCCTCAACACTCCTCAGAAACTGCCCTTCTTAAACTCACAAATTACCTACTAACTGCTAAAACCAATGGACACTACTCTGTACTCCTACTCCTGGAACTTTCGGCTGCCTTTGATACTGTCTACCACCCCCTCCTCCTCAAAAAACTTTACTCCCTCGGTCTCCGTGACTGTGCTCTTCAGTGTCACGTACAATTCTACCTCCTCCTTTTCTCTTCCTTTCTCTTGTGGGGTCCCCCAAGGTTCTGTTCTTGGACCTCTCTTATTTTCAATATACACCTCTTCCCTGGGCCAGCTGATAGCCTCCCATGGCTTTCAATATCATTTCTACGCTGACGATACCCAAATTTACTTTTCCACCCCCCAACTCACTCCATCAGTCTCCTCACGTATCACTAACTTATTAACAGACATATCTGCCTGGATGTCACACCACTTCCTCAAACTCAACTTGTCCAAAACCCAACTCATAATATTTCCTCCCCCACGTGCCGTTTCCCCTGACTTCTCTGTCAAGAGCAATGGTACAACCATCCACCCATCCCCACATGTTAGGGTGCTTGGTGTTATCCTGGACTCTGAACTCTCCTTTTGTCCCCACATCCAATCACTTTCTAAGGCTTGCCACCTTAACCTCCGCAACATTTCCCATATCCGTCCTTTTCTAACCAATGAAATCACAAAGCTCCTGATCCACTCCCTGGTCATCTCTCGTCTCGACTACTGCAACTACCTCCTCATTGGCCTACCATTAAATAGACTATCCCCCCTCCAGTCCATCATGAATGCCGCTGCCAGACTCTTCCACCTTACAAACCGTTCAGTGTCTGCCACCCCTCTCTGCCAATCCCTCCATTGGCTGCCACTCGCCCAACAAATTAAATTCAAAATACTAACAATGAGCTACAAAGCCATCCATAACTCTGCTCCCAGCTACATCACCTGCCTAGTCTCAAAATAGCAACCTAATCGTCCTCTTTGCTCCTCCCAAGACCTCCTGCTCTCTAGCTCCCTCATTGCCACCTCTCATACTCGCCTCCAAGACTTCTCCCGAGCCTCTCCCACCCTCTGGAACTCCCTACCCCAATCTGTCAGACTGTCCCCAAATCTATACACCTTCAGGCGATCCCTGAAAACTTTTCTCTTCAGGGAAGCTTATCCTGCCTCTTCCTAACAAACACACTTCTTATCTTCTCAATCAGCTCATCCCCCACAGTTATTGCCCTTTTTGTATCATTTAACCCTCCCTCCTAGATTGTAAGCTCTAATGAGCAGGGCCCTCTGATTCCTCCTGTATTGAATTGTATTGTAATTGTACCGTCTGCCCTAATATTGTAAAGCGCTGCGCAAACTGTTGGCGCTATATAAATCCTGTATAATAATAATAAATAATAATAATATATGACAATATGTGACAAATTTATAAAAAAAAAAAAAACATAATACTTGGCAAACACATTAAAACAAAACTTGGTAAAGTAGTAAAATAAGTTAAAATTAAACCCATATTAACATTGGTAATATTGTGAAGTGCAATGAGAACACATACTGGGATTTTTTTTTTTTAGAAAGGATCATATGTACTGTATCATATTGTCTAATTTTATTAACCACTTGCCTATTGCGCACTTATACCTACGTCCTGCCCAGGCCAATTTTCAGCGTTCATCACTCTCGCACTTTGAATGACAATTGTGCGGTCATGTAACACTGCACCCAAACTAAATTGTTATCATTTTTTCACACAAATAGAGCTTTCTTTTGGTGTATTTAATCACTACTGGGTTTTTTATTTTTTGAAATTCATAGTTTGTTATAAAATTTTGCAAATAAGTAATTTTTTTCTTTTACTGATGCACGCTGATGAGGCTGCACTGAAAGGTGGCACTGATGAAGCTGCACTGATGGACATTGATGAGGCTGCACTGATAGGTGGCACTAATGGGTTCTGATAGGCAGCACTGATAGGCAGCCCTGACAGGTGGCACTGATGGCAAAGCACTGATGGGCACTGATTGGTGGCACTGTTGGGCAATGATTGGCAGCACTGGTGGACACTGATAGGTGGCACTGGTGGGCACTAATAGGTGGCACTGGTGGGCACTGATTAGCTGCACTAGGGGCACCGAGGCAGGGACCGATGTCCCTGTAACAAAAGTCAGTTACCGGCTTTTTGCTTCTCTCCTCACACTGATCGTCAGGAGAAAAAAAGCCCATAACCGGCTTGTTCACTTCCGTAATGAGCGGTCATTGGCTGACAGCTAATCACATTGTAAAGGGCCCGCTGTGATTGGCCTTTTACCCTGTTCTATGATCAGCCGAGTCGGAAGGACTTGGCAATCACAGAGTGCACCGCTTGCCTTTTTTATGTACCGGATCAAAAATGGACTTGGGTTTGAAATGTGCATGTTGGAAGGGGGGAGAGGTGGGACAATGTTGTGTGAGCCAGTCAATGTTGGCAAAGTGGCCTTCAGTGTAGAGTCAATCTAAATCAATAAGGGCAGGGAAATCCTCACTCAGTTCCTCAGAAGGGGATGGATTCTGAGAGGATTTTATGTTGTAAAATCTCTTAACTGTCAAGTTGTTGAGGTCTTTAAAGAGAATGAAAGGGTTAGGATGAACAGTAGGTGCAAAGGTTAAACCTTTGCTCAGCAGAGATATATCCTAGGGGGGGCAGTGTGTGAGTGGAGAGATTGAAGAGATTTCCTAACTTTCCCTCTTCTTTGTGTGTCTGCCTCTGCCCTCAAAGAAAGTCACCCTATCCTCATACACCATACCCCTTTGATTCCATTAGTGGGTATGTTTCAATGTTGGAAAAAACTGTACTTAACTTGTCAGTTTGTACATCATGGCTGAAAAACATTCACAGGCAAGGGTAAATCTTACACCATCAAGGAATTTTACAACTGTTCCAGTGAGTACATTATATATTACCTGACATGCCCTTGTGGCCATGTCATTGAGGAAGGGTGAGATAAACATAGTGTTCCAAGACATTACCTCTAACAACACCAGAAATCTACAGCTGGCCTCCAAGTCTGGGCCATAGAGGCCATCCCTGGGAGCCATCCTGCTGCAGAACATTTCAAATGTCTGTTTCAGCAGGAGACTTACTGGATATATTCCTTGAATACCCTCACGCTCTTTTTTTGTACTGCTGTCTACCTTTCTATTTTTGTCTAAGAAGCCTGCTGCTTGACAAAGGATGTCCTGTGCCCTACCCCTCTCTCCCTGAATGGTTTGTGGTCATGAGAAATAAACTCACTTTTGTTCAGCATAAAAGTGACTGGCGCCCATTTTCCCACACTGTCCACCACCCACCATGCCTAGCAGCTTGCACCCTGAGGTGAAATGCCAGCCCTCCCTGTCCATGGGGGTCGCCACCACGCCCGTGGAGGTCGGGGGTGTTACACTCCGCACTGCTGTAGGACACTTCTTATGGCTACTTCACACCTCAAAAAAGTCCTCTATATCTGTTTCAGATGCTTTTCTGCATGAACTTTATTAACACGTTTTTGATGCATTTTCTGATGCATTCCAGATGCTTTTTTCACCTGCTTTTAACCCTGTACAATAAATGTTAATCTTATAACACTACACTGAGTTGGCGCCTCCCCCTCCCTGCTTTTCACACTCTGAGGAATTGCGCCTCATCATTGGTGTCATTAGGAGAAATTGTGCCTTATCATTGGGAGAAATTGAGCCTTATCATTGGTGTTATTGGGCCCCATTGTTGGTATCATTGGGAGGAACTGTGCCCCATCTTTGATATCATTGGTAGGAATTGTGCCCCATTGTTGGTGTCATTGAGGAATTGCGCCGTTCATTGGTGTCAGTGAAGAAATTAGTGCCCCAAAGGCCAGATAAAAGCAAACAAAAGGACACGTCCAGCCCCCAGGTCGTAGTTTGGAGACCACTGGTCCAGACTGCCTGGATATGTAACCAAATCTATTCTGAATCCAGCCTTGATTAATTATTATTTGGGGTTTGCAACCAGAGTGGTGACCAGATGCATTCTTAGGATACTGGAAACATCACTGTTGAAACCACGTATTTGCCACTGCTGGTTATACAGCAGCATAAAAAGGTACACATCATTTCTAAAGTAACAATGACTGAGGTTTTTTACTATGGTCTGTAGAGATTGCCCAGGCAGTCGGTTTTCCCATTGTCTGACATTACTTTGTGTTCCTCTCTCTGCAGTGTGACCAGTACAAGAAAGGCATCATCTCCGGCTCCTCCTGCAAAGATCTGTGTGATGACCACACGCTGGTGTTTCATCAGTGCCTATCCTCCTCACCAACACACCAGGTACTGTACAAGCCATGGCCACCTTGCCAGTGCAGCCCCTGCTCTCTTATCGGTTTACTATGAGGAACAAACTGATACTCCTAAAGAGTGTCGCAGATGCTCAGAAATCTGCCTCTCCGTAATGCAAGCCATAACTCAACTTTGGACAGATTTGTGTACATGTCAGTAGAGTGCATAGATCTGTCACAGAGTTGTCTCTGATTTTACTCCTTATTTACCTCCACTTGCCGTATCACTGATATAACAGTATTTCTTTATCAATTTTCAGGGCAATAGCAACAGATAGTATAAGTGTCACAAATAAGAACAACATGAAGGGGTTACCCATGGTGGTACTAACAATGAAAATGTCACAGGTGTTTCAGGAATTTGGGGCAAGGCTTCCAACTACATCCACACCACCAGAGATGTGTTGTAAATGCCTTATTGAACCACCTCCAAGGTGCCTTCTGCTTCATCTCTGTGCCTAATATTCTGAAACTGAGAAAGATGGCTTCCTACTCTCTGAGCCTGCAATCCTGCACTCCTAGGGAAATTACTGGGTCATTTTAGTGAGTATGAGTTATTAGTGTGGCTTGTCCAGTAGTGCAGTTAGTTTTTAAATGTTTGCTTGAATGTTTTTTGTTTTTTTATGGTTGCATTTCATATGAGTTGTCTAGTGGTTATGTCTAACAATACAATAGAAGTGACTGCTGCAAAAAATCAATCACAAAGAGAAGACAACTAGAGCATTTGTTTTCTACTGACAGAGGTTTAAACACAGACTTGCACTGAGATAAGAGTAATCACCAGTGCGGCCCGTCCTGATCTACATACAGGGACGCTGGACCATGGATTGCAATGGGTGGGGGGAGGGTTTTGAAGCACGTGATTAGAGCCAGAGGTTCTAATAGGCTTCAAAAAAGGGTGGGCTCGGGCACAGAGCACTACGCTCTGGGCCCATTCAATTGTGTAACAACAGCAAATGAATATTCACTATTCTCACACTAATCCTCCCTCCCAGCCAATCAGGAAGCAGGTTATGAGACCTTTTTCTTGATTGGCAAAAACGCCAGGCGATCCTTTTGGACACTTAGGAGGTTAGAGGAGGAGGAGGAGAGCGGAAAGCACGGCCGGAGGGGAAGACCCGCTGACCCACCGGCTACCACTGATTATTGGCTCACCCACAGCGGTGTTCCCTGGCTCGGACAGGGGAGGGAGGGGAGATTGGAATGAGGAGGTAAGGAGGCCATCCATCTCGCGGGGGGCGCATTCCCCGCATACATTTCCCCGGGGAGGGGGGGTGGACCACTTGTCTCCCGCCGGGGGGTTGTGGCGGGTGGCTCCCTCCTCGAATTATAGAGCTCCAACCACCACTGGTAACCACAGTCATTTAGCAGCATAAAACAGCCCATAGAATGTAAAAACTGACTCCATCCCACCATTCACACATTTGATGTGGATGGGAATCCTCCCAGCTATGGTATTGTATTCTGGCAGCAGACTTCCCTGCTGTCAGAGTACACAGATCAGCCCTGTCGGCTATAGCCGGCAGCAATGATTGAGTGGCAAAAATCCAACGGTGGTTATACAGATTTGACATATGCAGTTTGTTTCATTCGAATTACAATAGTAATGAAGTTAAACAAATCTGAAATAAAGAAACAAAATTTGGCTGAAATTCAAATTTGAATCGGATTCTAAAACAAGAATAGAATAGAATAGAAAATAAAGGAGTAGAATAGAAAAGAATATAGTAAAACAAAACAGAATAGAATAGAAAATACAAGAATAGAATAAAATACAATAGAAAATAAAAGAATAGACTAGAAAATAACAGATCAAAAGAGAATAGAAAAGAAAATAATAGAATAAAATAGAATAGAAATTAAAGGAATAGAATCGTAAAGAATAGAATTGAAAATAAAAGAATAGACTAAAATATTTAAAAAAAAAACAATAGAATAGAAAAAAATAGAACATAACCAGCTTCCGAAATATGAATAGAATAGTATAAAATAGAAAGTATTCTATTAACCATCTTCAAATTCAAATTTTGAATAGAATAAATTTGAATTAGAATAGATAAGACTAGAATAGGAAACAATAGAATACAATAGAAAAGAATAGAATAAACAATAGACTAAAATAGATTAGAACAAAATAGAATATAACTGTCTTCCGAAATTCAAATAGAATAAATATGTATCTAAATAGAATATCCAATAGACTAGAAAATAAGAGAATAGAATAGAAGAAAACAATAAAATATAACAGAATAGACTATAACCATCTTCTGAAATTCGAATTTCAAACAGAAAAAAATTGAATTTAAATGGTGATTCAAATTTGAATTAGAAAACGAATAAACAAAACAAATTCCCAAAATGAATAAAATTAATTTAACTAAAATAAATTATTTCAATAATGTATCGAAACTAAATACATTTTTTTGCTCTGCACATGTCTAAAGTTGATTGGTGGATTGACTTCTGTACAACCTCCCGGCCCATAAATGGATTGAAATTCAATCCATGTATGGTCAGCTTTAGGCCTCATGCACACTGAGCATTTCTTCAGCTCCTCTGAGCGCCGTTTCTCCGGGCAGGAGAAAAGCTGCTTAACCACTTGCCGACCGCCCGCCGCAGCGTGACGGCAGCAAGGTGGGTCGTTATCGCGAAATGCTGTCACCTGACGGCGGCCGCGATAACCAGTATTGTGAGCATGCGCGCTGTGTTCGGGGGGGGGCAGGGAGCGGGTAGGGAGGACTCGATCGTTGCCGGCTACCCGCAATGCCCCCCCCGCAGTGAGAGACCGGAGGTCTGTGTAAGTAAACACGGATCTCCATTCTCATAGAGGGGGAAGGGCGGTGATCACAGGCTTCCTCTATATGGAAGCCGTGATCATCCCCTTTCCCCAGCCAGGGCAGCCCACACACAGTTAGAACACGCCCAGGAAACACAGTTAACCCTTAGAGCGCCCCCTGCAGGTTAACCCCTTCACTGCCAATGACATTTATACAGTAATCAGTGCATTTTTATAGCACCGATCGCTGTATAAATGCCAATGGTCCCAAAAAAGTGTCAAAATGGTCCAACATGTCCACCCCAATATCGCAGTACTGCTAAAAATTGCAGATCGCCGCCATTACTAGTAAAAAATAAAAAAAAATAAAAACCCCAGAAATTAATTCTCATCATCCGTAAACGCTGCATCTTTTGCGCAAACCAATCAATAAACGCCGATTGCGTTTTTTTTTTACCAAAAATATGAGGAAGAATGTAAATCGACCAAAATCGATGAAAAAAAAATGTTTTTTTTATATTTTTTTTTTTGGATTTGTATTTTAGCAAAAAGTAAGTAATTTGGGTTTTTTTGCCAAATTGTCACTCTTCTTTTGTTTATAGCGGCGATCAGAAATGACACAGAGGTGATCAAATACCACCAAAAGAAAGCTCTATTTGTGGGGAAAAAAAGGACGCAAATTTGGTTTGGGTACAACGTCGCATGACCGCGCAATTGTCAGTTAAATCAACGCAGTGCCGAATCGCAAAAAGGGCTCTGGTCCTAAAGTGTGAAATCCTTCGGGGCTGAAGTGGTTAAGAAACACGGTATAGGCCATGTATTGCATAGGCATTTAAGCACGTAAGCATGTTAATGCATTCTAATAGCCAGAATCTTCATTTATTCTGGCTATTAGAATGCATTAATTAACCCACCTAAACACGTCTAGCATTTAGGCACGTTTATGTGTGTTTCCTGCCCAAAAGCTCCTCTCCTGAATGTGCTTGTGATGGGGTTTTTCAGGTTCTTCCTCACTGTACTTATTGTATGAACATCAGACATTCCTGCCAGAAAAAATACAAGGATGGGCTGTATAGCACATGTGCGTATTTGCGTGTAGGTGTATACACACGTAAAAATTCTTCTAGCTTTATTTTAATCAAGGGAGTGTGGTGTAGGCATGTATGCATATGTATTTGCTTGTATGTGTGTAAAAATACTGACCAGCAACGCAGATTTCTGTATTTTTTTACTGATCTATACGCAGTGTGTGTTTATGCAGCTGTGTGTACAGGCACATTGAAAACAGTTTTTATTTTGTCGACTAAAACTGACTAAAACATTTTAGTCGACTAACTCAATACCATTTTAGTTGACTAAAACTAAAACAATTGAGATGACTAAAATACGACTAAAACTAAAATGCCATTTTAGTCAAAAGACTAAGACTAAAACTACATATTCGATTTTTCACTGAAGCAGTATATAATGAGTTTGGAAATTGTAGAGAAATGCTTAAATAATGCATTACAATTTAACTACACCCATTAGATTTTAGACGACTAAAATGAGTTTTAGTCAACTAAAATTATTTTTGTTGACTAAAATATCTTGGAGATTTAGACGACTAAATACGACTAAAACTAAAACAATTGCAGAAGACTAAAACTAAAATGCCATTTTAGTCCTAAGACTAAAACTAAATTGAGATTTGCTGCCAAAATTAACACTGATTGAAAACAATGGTCTGCATTTACGTCAGCAAAAAAAAAAACAACAAAAAAATGTGTGTATGCCTAAAATCTCTGCGTTTTTAGGCAGCAGTGTGCAAGAGGACTTTTTCTGCCTGTACATGCTCCTCTTCTAATACACCAGTAAATGCCTATGTGTGCATGGACACAGGCTAACAAGAAGGTGCATGTACAGGCAGAAAATAAAACAACAAATACTTATAAATTCAGCATTTTTATACCCAGTGTGCATGAGACATGACGCTGGCAATACACTACTAGTAGAATTTGTTTGAAAATGTTAATTTTAAGAACCTCTGCCTTACAGATTAGGCTGAAAAGACGCACCAAATGGCACTTAACAGCAACTAAGCCTGACACAATGCTTACCGATAGATTGAGAGTGTTTGCCCATAAGCACTCCCTGATCACATTGCGCACTAGATGTAATCTTCACACTAGCAATCCAGTGCAGATCCTGGTGGAATTCAAACATCACCTCACTTCTTTATACGCTGAGTCTGCGCAGGCAGATGTCTCCAAAATAAACAACTTTTTAGAGCGACTTTCTATAAAAACAGCAGCCCACAGAGATCTTACGGAATGAGATATTACAGTCTAGTATAATGTCTATCTTTTTGTAACTCTTTTTTATTTGTAGATATTTCTTATGCACTGCCCACTTTCGGGATATTAAATTAGAAAATGAATAAGTGACTTCTGTGTACTAAGCTAGGACTCATATCTCTAGAGAGATTGTTGTTGAATTTTAGTGCCTAAATACTCGGTCTAAGCTGCTTGCCAATCGGTATGCAATTGCTCTGAGTGTTGGCAAATTGCATGCAGATTGTGAGCTAAGAGATCTGCCATTTGGATACCTGTGGGTATATGGTGGCCCAGCAAACCAGTCTGCGGACAAACTGTTGGGTGGTGGCAGGCTAAGGTTTATTGGGTGTCTGGTGTGTGGATAGTGGGAAGAGTGATTAACACCGGGGTTCTAGAAGTGTGTACTAATTGCTATACTGCTCCTCAACCCTTAGAGTGCACCAGATTGTATGTAAGATTCGTATCTGCCTGTGTGTGGTCAGCCAGCTGGATTGGAGTGGAGTCCCCCTCTAGTGGTGGCCAAAGGTAGTGCGAGCTGTGAAAGTATAGCAAAGTCTTATTGCTCAGTATAAGTTTCCCCTTATTCCCTCATATACCCCCAGTCACGGATCCAAGTCGCGGTTAGCTAGTTGCTGTGGGCGCACATAACCATGACAATAAGTTGTACCTTTTATCTGCTATCTTCTCTTCACTACATCCATTCAAAGCCCAGAATTTATAAACTTCCCTCACCCATTACACTCTGCAGAGCTCAGTGAGGAAAGCTTTGAGAGCTGATTGGAGTGATAAGACACACCCCCCTGTCATACGGCACACAGGAACAGAGCTAAGGCTGTCAATCAGCCGGAGATTCCTCCCCTGTCACCTTTTTTTATCTTGGTGTCAGGAAAACTAAAAGCGGAACTTCAGTCATTTTTTCATCTTTCCATCTATTAACTCTTCTGCCCTTGTTGTTTTATATTGTTCATATTTCATGTCTGAGGTTTACAACCACTTTAGGAAAGGCAAACAGTTGGGTCAAGACAGTTATACTGCTCTTTATTACAAAAAACTGCCAGAGGTAATAGCTCCTCAGTTCATGACATTGTGTTATTTGGTCAAGCAGGGAGGTTCCTACATATGTCAAAGTTATATAAATGTATAATAATACATATATATAATGTAATGTATATATATGTTTAATAAAACTTATATATATATATATATATATATATAAAAGTGATACCTAGACTGTTCTTTGTGTAGCACTTTGGAATATACCCAGAATGTATAATGAAGGTTAATAAAGTAGCAAAGTGTGAAAAACATTCAATTTATTACATACAAAGTATGTAAAGCATGCACTTTTTTAAATATTCATCTACCATGCAAGACCATAAAAGGTATGTAGCACCCTCTACATTAGGTAGGTGCTAGTGATGGATTTTTGGGGTTAGAGTAGGTAAATTTAGTCAGGCCTTACTGACTGTTTTGATTCTGGGCAAGGGAGTGGCCCAGGGAAGACTGGAGACTGCAGGAAGCCACGCCCCTTAGTTGCCACTCCCCACCTCTTCAGAAAATTCTGGAAAAGGGGTGGAAAGTGGAGGTAAGGCTTTCTGATGTAGGTTAAGGAGTCCTGACCAATCCCCAATCTGGATTGGCAGGGGGCAGGCCTCCTTAAATACTGTGGACTGCCCAGGAAGGGGGGGGGGGGACTTCGGGTGGAAGTGATGGAGATGGAATAGTGTGAAGGCTGTCAGGGCCTTGAGTGAGCACCTAGTCTGGGAGGGGGGTGACCTCGGCCTGGGAGAGCTCGGGTGCAGCCAGAAGGAGAGAGCAAGACCCTGGAGGAGAGGCACAAGGGTGAGCGGAAGAGGACAGCGGGAGAGAGAACACTATCAGAGAGATCTCCGGGAGGAACTACAAGTAACAGTGAGTGACACAGCCCAGGGGAGTGAGATGCACAAGACAGATTGGGGAAAAGACAGTCTGGAAAGGTGCAGGAGGAGACTGGGACTTGGTGTCATGGACAGTGTGCGGATGGGCTGGGAGATGTAGTCCATCATGGCTAGCTAGCACCAACTAACTAACTTTCTACACAAGGGGAGCTTAAACCCCATGCCCACAAAGGGCGGTCTGGAGGCCTGATAAATCTACATCAGGTCTCACATGTGCTAGCTAGGCCATACAAGACTGTTTGGAGGCCTGGTAAATTTCCTTCCAGGCCTCGCCAGTGCAAAGTAAGAGTTGTGCAGGAGAGAGGAACAAGGAGTTGTGAAAGAAGCAAGAAGTGTGCTGGAGAGAAGTGTATATACTGGAGAATGTATATAGTGGTCCCGTGTACAGAACTGTTAATCTTTGGGCATCCCATAACTACCCCAATCCCCATCCAAGTTCAATCCCCAAATAAAAACAACAAAAACAAAGAGCAAGCCTGTTTTCTGACTCCGGGTGCCAGTAGTAGTGTGATTGAGGGTGAGCAGGTGAACCACACTAACCAGCCACCCCTAAGGGGGACATTGGCTACACATATATACATAAGCTCTAGAAAGCTCCCAGAAATTGCCTGGCTGTGAAAGGTTTATCAGTGCGTGTCCTCGATTGTTGTCTCCCGGCTATATTAAGAGATTTATGGACAGGCAGTGTCTAGTCATTTCTTGGTGAGGGTCACATTTAAGGATTGCTGAAGTGTCAGAAATTTTTATTAGTTTCCAAATGTGTATAAATATTTTATAAAGAAAATCATGTTTTTAAATAAGGGAAATATTTAATCATATTTATAACGTACCATAAAATGTAAACTATTATTCTGGATATAGAGCGCAGTCTCTCCAGGCCTTCTGGAAATTCTCCCGGGAATACAGAGCACAGGCTGAGAAACTAGAAGATAAAAAAGACAGATTGCCTTCCATTCATCCTTTAATTAAACTCAATAACCAAATGTTTAGGGGGGAATAGAATTGTCTTGATTTATAGTTAACGGACATTTGTATGTACCATGATAACCTATACAATCTGTCTACTTGTAGGTCTACCGAGGGCTGTGGAGGGACAGAGAAGTCATCATTAAGTGTGGAGTCGAGGAAAATTTAAAAGCAGAGAGCAATCCAGATGCATCTCCCCGCAGGGAGCTGGTCCTGTTTGATAAACCCACCAGAGGAACCTCCATGGATGAGTTCAAGGAGATGCTACTCAACTTCTTAAAAGTGAGTATGATCTAAACTCATTTTATGGGGCAGCTGATACAGTATGCTTTGTACAGCACTGTAGAATATGTTAACACTATATAAACATATAAAGTACTGTATGTAAATAAGGTATTTTTGACAATAAAGTTGCAAAAGGAGACACACTGGACATTATATAATCCTTTTTACAAAACAGATTATATATTATTTTTGGGGTAGGGCTTATTTTCAGGGAAATACAGTACTAGCTAAGGAACATACAATAAGCTGCGCTAAAAAATCCAAAACCAGCTGCAGCAGAAATACTAAATGTATACGGTTATGGAAAAAACAATAAGCTGCGCTCAAATCAATAAATAGTAAATGACATATATAGAGTCCCAATGGTGTGGTATCCCTTGCACCACTAAAAGTCTGTGTTATTCACACTGATTGTAGTATCACCATAAGGAAAACAGTGAAGTGAATAAGAGGTCCACCACCAATAGTTGTAGGGGGGCTTACCAGAGTGTTCAGTTGCATATAAATCCCCGACCTGGGATGTATGGTCACTCTTATCTCCACCTCAGATAGGGGTCCCTTAGTCTCTATGGTGCACCTTCCACTGTTGGAATCTCCAGGGGCTGAGGGTTCTTGTCACATTCAGACACGCTCCCCGCTCACAGTTGTAAAGTGCATCACATAGGAGAAAGGAGGACTCGTAGTGAAGTACGTTAAGATCCGTTTATTAAAATACAAGTAAATGTACTCACACTTTCCATAAAAAAGAAACGCATGTATGCCGGCCGGCTCTCATACACGAGACAAACATCAAAACACGGTGGTGACGTCAGCGCGCCCTCTTCCCGGGAAGAGGGCGTGCTGACGTCACCATAGAGACTAAGGGGCCCCTATCTGAGGTGGAGATAAGAGTGACCATACATCCCAGATCGGGGATTTATATGCAACTGAACACTCAGTGTTCTGGTAAGCCCCCCTACAACTATTGGTAGTGGACCTCTTATTCACTTCACTGTTTTCCTTATGGTGATACTACAATCAGTGTGAATAACACAGACTTTTAGTGGTGCAAGGGATACCACACCATTGGGACTCTATATATGTAATTTATTATTTATTGATTTGAGCGCAGCTTATTGTTTTTTCCATAACAGTACTAGCTAAAGCTGGACATACAGTATCTCACAAAAGTGAGTACACCTTCACATTTTTGTAAATATTTTATTCTATCTTTTTATGTGACAACACTGAAGAAATGACACTTTGCTACAATGTAAAGTAGTGAGCGTACAGCTTGTATAATGGTGTAAATTTGCTGTCCGCTCAAAATAACTCAACACACAGCCGTTAATGTCTAACCCGCTGGCAACAAAAGTGAAAATGTCCAACTTGGGCCCAAAATGTCAATATTTTGTGTGGCCACCATTATTTTCCAGCACTGCCTTAACCCTCTTGGGCATGGAGTTCACCAGAGCTTTACAGGTTGCCACTGGAGTCCTCTTCCACTCCTCCATGACGACATTGCGGAGCTGGTGGATGTTTGAGTCCTTGCGCTCCTCCACCTTCCATTTGAGGATGCCCTACAGATGCTCAATAGGGTTTAGGTCTGGAGACATGCTTGGCCAGTCCATCACCTTTACCTTCAGCTTCTTTAGCAAGGCAGCGGTCGTCTTGGAGGTGTGTTTGGGGTAGTTGTCATGTTGGAATACTGCCCTGCGGCCCGGTCTCTGAAGGGAGGGGATCTTGCTTTGCTTCAGTATCTCACAGTACATGTTGGCATTCATGGTTCCCTCAATGAACTGTAGCTCCCCAGTGCCTACAGCACTCATGCAGCCCCAGACCATGACACTCCCAACACCATGCTTGACTGTAGGCAAGACACACTTGTCTTTGTATTCCTCACTTGGTTGCCGCCACACACACTTGACACCATTTGAGCCAAATAAGTGTATCTTGGTCTCCCCAGACCACAGGACATGGTTCCAGTAATCCACGTCCTTAGTCTGCTTGTCTTCAGCAAACTGTTTGTAGGCTTTCTTGTGCATCCTCTTTAGGAGAGGCTTCCTTCTGGGACGACAGCCATGCAGACTAATTTGATGCAGTGTGCGGCGTATGGTCTGAGCACTGACAGGCTGACCCCACACCCCCCCACACCCCTTCAACCTCTGCAGCAATGCTGGCAGCACTCATATGTCTATTTCCCAAAGACAACCTCTTCATATGACGCTGAGCATGTGCACTCATCTTCTTTGGTCGACCATGGCAAGGCCTGTTCTGAGTGGAACCTGTCCTGTTAAACCGCTGTAACTTTTGTAAGATACTGTATATGGTTTAGTTTAGGTTTTTTTTTTTGTTCAGCTAGTCAATCACGCACTCGAGGTGGGTTTAGAAATCCTCCACACTGTGCCATTATATTCTGATAGCGGGACTCGTCCTCTGTATGAATACACTGTTCAGCACTGCAGCCAATTGGCTGCATGCGCTGGTCAAAGCAAAATTTTCCAACAAGCCGATTCATAAGAAGTCAACCGACACATCGACTTGTCATGAATGAGAACAACCATACATGGGTGAACTGGCTGAACTTCAATCCCTGTATAGTCAGGTTTAGTCTACCTAGCATAGTTAGAACTTCAAAAGTGTTAAGGATTTTCAATATGCACAATGCAGGTTTTACATTGCCATCTAGTGGCAAATTTTGGTAACTGCTGTTTCAACATCGATATTCAGGACACACTGGCATTGTTGGAATAAAGATTGTTCATCCAGCAAAGTGAACGGTTACATTAGAAAATTAATATTAATGAAAAGGCAAAGCTGTGTTCATTTTGCATTTCCAATCATGTGATAGCAAAAATCTATTTTTTTAATTACCCTCACAAATGAATGGTTATTGAAAGTGAACAAAGCCTCCTCTTATTCACTACCATTCATTTTGCAAAGTGTACATTTAAATTGCGGGGTAAACATCCTCTATTCCTTTAATAAAACAAACCCACTTTATTATTTGCCTGTAAAAAGTGTGACACATTAGGGCTGATTAACTTAAAAAGTAGAGTTCAAAAGTGAATGTTTACTGACCTTAGTAAATGAGCGAAAGCTGCTTTCACTTCAGTCCACCAATCGCGTGCTAGCATAAATCCTTTATTATCAACTTCCTTCATACATGATTGGGTATTTAAAATAAACATAGGCTCACCTTATGTACTAACATTCACTTTGTTAGGTAAACAGCCTCTATCCCTTTTCTTTTTCATACACTAATGCTGGCCATACACTAGACGAAAAATCGTTAGAAAATCTGTCATTGGGACAGTTTGTTTGTTTATCGTCCAGCTAATGGGCACAGATCGAAAATTGGTTGTGACGTTTTTGAGTCGATAAATCGAAGGAAAGGTTTGAAAAACTTTGGCCGAACGGACGATAAATTGAAAGATCGTTGTGTTTCTCGGCTGAACAGTTTGAGCTTATGTGACAAAACTAACGAAAAACTGATTCATTTGTGTTAGTTGAACGATTTATCGATCAAAGTTCGGTCATTACATGATGGTAAAATCGTTTGCTCTCACGACTGTGTGTTCGTTTTTTGAAAACTCGTTCAGCCGATTTTTCGTATAGTGTATGGCTAGCATTAGACCTGAACTAAACTGCAGATTTTTGGGGTGAGCTGTGTTGTGTTCCATTACAATGCATTTTCATTACAATCCCTGAATTGTGAAATTGGCTTCTAATAAAAGCTCTGCTCTAACTTGCTGACATTCTCCCCACTGGACCTTAGCTATCATCTTCAGTTTATTATAATAAACCATAGGAAATCCTGTACATACATGCTAGTTAAGTCTCTAAGGCAGGCCAGATCTATCTATCTTGATGGTTAATTCCAGGGAAAGAAAAAAAATCCTTGCAGTGGGGCTGCCCCTACACTGCAAGGGTTAAATGCTCATTTAGGTCTAGGGGACCACAAAAAGCAGGGTTACTAACCTGATCTGCCATTCCCACAAGATCCTTCCAGGCTGTAAGTCCTACCTTTGCAGCTTTTTCTCCCCTATGCTCCGGTGGCCATAGGTAGTCTGACACCCTCAAGTTCAATGCAGAGCCCATAGCCCTGCACTGGATGTGAGGACGTGAAGGGACAGAACACTGCTAGAACATAGGGTATTAGAAGAAAGCACCATCTGAAAGAGAGCGGAGAACAAGGTAAGTAAAATTGCTTTTTGCCGCCTAAACAGGAATTTTTATGTTTGCAGTGCAGGGCAGCCTCACTGCATGGGTGCATTATTCCTTTCCCCAAAGATGGGCTTTAAAGGGCAGCTCCACCTATTGCTGGCAGTAGGGTGTCCCAGACTGGACAGGATGTCGAGGCACCCATTACTTGATAGTAAGCTGTGGATTGGAGGCCTCTCCCAGGACAGACCAGGAGAACAGCACAAGCAGCTACAAAGCAGTTAGATTGGCTTGGTATAGACATGTGGCCTCCCTCAGTATGGGGAGCTGCCATATAAATGCTGATTAACTAACTGGGCAAGAAGATTAAACAACCAAACTGAGCAGAAGATAAACACACAGCTGGCTGAGCTTTACAGGCTGTTTCATCATCCAGGGTGCACATCAATCCGGTCAGTGGCTATCAGCCAGGTTCTAGTTCCAGGTTGGTGACATTGGCAGAGGTGGAGCTGAATATGCTCCTAAAAACCATCATGGTGCCAACTTGTAGAAAATGCACTAGCCTTAACATAGAATTATAGGCATTTTTTTGTTAATTTTGGATAGTAAGGAAAGGTTAAAACCCCTGTTGCTTTATTTTTGCCAACTGTGCCACATTGGGGAGATTTACCTTCACTTCTTGTCCCATAGCCAAAACAGGAAGTGAGAGGAAATCCCTTCAAAATAAGAAAAGTTTCACCTTGCAAGGCAATATCATTGCATACTAGCACATTATGAAAGACTTACCTGTCACTGCTGCAGAGGCTTCCATCTTCACCCAGTCCTCCTTCTGGGTTTGCAGACTCTGGCCTTCTAACCGCAATGACGTCACTCCCATGCATGTGTGTGGGAGTCTCGGCCATGGCACACAGCTCTGAAGGAACAGCACGAATACGCTGTTCCTTCAGAGCGCATGCGCCGGTGGCGTCACAGGCTGCTGCTCACTAGTATATCTCCTAAAGAGAGATGTTAATTTTACCTACAGGTAAGATTTTTTATAGGCTTACCTGTAGGTAAAAATAAAAAAACAAGTTTACTACCACTTTAGAGGGGGCAAAGACAGCACTAAAAACCTAATAGGTGTTCTAATCCATCTCCACTCTATCCAAAACTAAAGATAAAGTTTTGCCTTTAGTTATACTTTTAAAATATATATATTTGTTACCTTAGCATATTTTATTTAGTAGAAGTAAATGCCAACATATAAATGTATTGCTTTTGTCTTCCATCATACAGGCAAAGCTGGGAGATCAGACATCCTTGATGGTATTGGTCAGACGTATATTAGCCATGGCAGACGTCAACGGAGACGGGAAAGTTTCTCTGGCAGAAGCCAAATCCATCTGGGCGCTGCTGCAGCTAAACGAGTTCCTTCTCATGTTATCTCTACATGAAAAAGAACACACGTCACAGCTGCTGGGGTACTGTGGAGACCTCTACATCACTGAGAAGATCCCCCATGATTCTCTATATGGCACTCAGATCCCCACCTTCCTGCAGACCCTCTTGCCCTCCCCCATCCACACCGTGATCCACCAGTGGTTTGCTCCTGCCTGGCCCAGAAGAGCCAAGATCGCCATTGGCATGCTGGAATTTGTGGAGGAGATTTTCCACGGGACTTACGGCAGCTTCTTCGTCTGCGAAACAAGCTTCAAAAACATTGGCTACAACGATAAGTATGACTTCAAGGTGGTGGACCTGCGCAAGGTGGCCACTGAGATGACAATCAAAGGCTTCCTCAAAGGCCGGCACTGTGAACAGAACTCTGACTGCACATACGGGAGCGACTGCACTGCGGCCTGCGACAAGCTGATGAAGCAGTGTAAAAATGATGTCATCCAGCCGAACCTGGCCAAAGCCTGCAAACTGATGCAGGACTACCTGCTCTACGGCTCCCCGTCAGACTTGAAAGAGGAGCTGCAGAAGCAGCTGAGGACTTGTATGACTCTCAGTGGCCTAGCCAGCCAGATGGAAGTCCACCACTCACTCATACTCAACAACCTGAAGACGCTGCTCTGGAAAAAGATCTCAAACACCAAATATTCATAGCAGGGTAATAGAGGGCTTTGCTTTTTTTTATGCTCTAGATTCTCATCCCACCAGCGCAGCTTCCATCCTGCGCTGACAGTGGGAACGTGCTGTGACCGAGCGTAAAAGGTCTGAGCTGCCACTAATCATTTTTGTCAGGCTCATACATGTCTCCAGAGAGCCTGTGACTGCTGAATGTCACTGCTGAATCCAACAAACTATTAACATGTAAATAAAAGGCTTTTATGTGACGCGAGTACTTTGTCTTGATTGCTCACTCCACATTTTACAGCTGAACTCAAGTCAGGCAGATAAATACGCAGTTCAAACACATAAATACGACTTTTACCTGCCATAAGATATGCAATTTTGATCAGCCTACATTCACATTGGGCCGATTTGGCCAAATCAGCGGCTATTGCTGGCAATGGCACCATCCGAATCGGTGCAACGCTGGCTTTGCGGCACCGATTACCAAAAGTAGTTCCTGTACTACTTTTGGCAAATTCAGGGGGCGATTTGAATAGACATCAGTGCATAAACCCGCAGAGATGTCTGTCAAATTGCCCCCGAAGTTGGGCTGGATTGCCGGTTTGAAATTGTGCGAGCTGAACTCACATGCTTTCTAACCCGCATTCAGTGTGAACCTAGGCTTAGTCTTATAATTCAGGCAGCCCAGCTAGACAGCACAGCCTGGTCCAGGATACACCCAAAGCCTGCTGATCGGACAGTGGAGGAGCAGCAGCAGCACATTAGTGACATCATCCCTGTGCGCTCTCATCCTGTCAGCGTGTTCATAATGTTCAAGCAGCATGCTTGTGCAGAGCAATGGAGACCCACAGCAGAGCAATAGATCCCCAGTTGACTTAGCCTCCCTCTCCTAGTCTGAGCCCTGTTGTGCGGAAAAGTGCACATAGCTAAATAAAGACAGATACACTTTACAGACAGTATTTTCATTTTTAATGAATACATAACTGGATCTGTGTTAAAAAAAAAACAATTGGCGCAGTCCTATGGTGATATCCAAAAAAGATTGCTGGTAGAACATTGCTTAGTGCTTTTTACTACACCTCTTAACAAGTATACAATACATAAAATGCAGCAAAATCAAATGAATTAACCACTTGCTTACTGGGCACTTAAACCTCCCTTCTACCCAGACCAATTTTCAGTGCTGTCGCAATTTGAATGACAATTGCGCGGTCGTGTGACACTGTACCCAAACAAAATTGACGTCCTTTTTTTTCCCACAAAAAGAGCTTTCCTCTGTGTTTTTTATTTTTTGCGCTATAAACAAAAAAAGAGCGACACTTTTGAAAAAAGAACATTTTTTTTTACTTTTTGGTATAATACATGTCCAAAAATAAAGAAAACAAATTTGTTCCTCAGTTTAGGCCAACATATTCTTCTACATATTTTTGGTAAAAAAAAATAAGCGTAATTTGATTGGGTTGCGCAAAAGTTATAGCGCCTACAAACTATGGGAATTGTTTTATGGCGTTTTTATTTATTTATTTTTTTACTGGTAATGGCAGCAATCTGCAATTTTTATCGGGACTGCGATATTGCGGCAGACATGTCGGACATTTTTGACACTTCTTTGGCACCAATGACATTTATACAGCGATCAGATCTAGAAATAGACACTGATTACTATATGAATTTCATTGGCTGGGAAGGGGTTAACACTAAGAGGGCAATCAAGGGGTTAAATGTGTTCCCTGTGTGTATTCTAACTGTATGGGGGCGGGACTGACAGGGACACCAGAGATCTAACTGATCCCGATCACAGGGATCAGTAGATCTGTCATGCCCCCCTCACAGAGCGGGGAACCGCCGTTTTTACATCATATGTTCCCCGTTCTAGCTCTCTGCGAAGGAATCGTGGGTCTCCGGCGGACATCGAGTCCGCCTGACCCGCGGGCACGATCACGCAGTGTGCGGCGGCGGCGGCTGCGAGAGCACGCAGAGGGGCGGACATCAATTGACGGCGCTCCGGCAATTCAGATCTGCACTGTAGCCATCAATCGGCTATAGCGCGGATCTGAAGTGGTTAACATAAAATATTGTAATCAAAAAGACAAAGTCCCATCTACAGTGTCCTCTTAAGCATCCATAAAATTCCACCACCAATGTGCTGTAACAGTAATCTCTTCAGTTTCTCCATACATGCATCCACCCTATATGCATCCAATACACTCACCTTCTTTATTTGACCTCAATGTGAATCAAGGTCTTAATGCACTTGTTGCCCCACCATGGGCTTTTAGTTATCTGTGGCCGCCTGTTCTCCTCTGATTCTCCACCAGCTTTACTCCACCTCAGGTAGGTACGCATGTAAAATAAAATGGAACCAAAAATAGTACTCTCTGTATAGAACTGTTATTTAAAAACCTCCTTAATGAATAAACTCACATCAAACAAGCACAAGTGGATTTTTGCCAATGTCTTTATAATGCCATTCACATAGCACTTGGGGTGCTTGTTTGATGTGAGTTTATTTATTGAGGAGTTTTTTATATATTTATTTATTTCAGGCACTTATATAGCGCTGTCCATTTACACAGTGCTTTACATATACATTGTACATTCACATCAGTCCCTACCCTCAAGGAGCTTACAATCCAAGGTCCCTATCTCACATTCATACACATACTAGTGCCAATTTAGACAGGATCTAATTTACCTACAGCATGTCTTTGCAGTTCTATATAGAGAGTACTATTTTTGGTTCCATTTTATTTTACATTATTTTAGTAAATATAAACTGCTAAATACCTTTTCTCGGTACAATACATTTTTATAATTTTTTTGAAATATGTTAACCACTTAAGGACCAGGCCATTTTTTTTGCGATACGGCACTGCATCGTTTTAACTGATAACTGCACGGTGGTGCGACGTTGTACCCAAACAAAATTTATGTTCTTTTTTCCCACAAATACAGCTTTCTTTTGGTGGTATTTGATCACCTCTGCGGTTTTTATTTTTTGCACTATAAACAAAAAAAGAGCGATCATTTTGAAAAAAACAATATTTTTTTACTTTTTGCTATAGTAAATATCCCAAAAAATGTTTTAAAAAAAACAAATGTCTTCCTCAGTTTAGGCCAATATGTATTATTCTACATATTTTTGGTAAAAAAAAATCACAAGAAGCATATATTGATTGGTTTGCGCAAAAGTTATCGCATCTACAAAATAGGGCATAGATTTATGCCATTTTTATTTATTTATGTTTACTAGTAATGGTGGCCATCTGCAATTTTTAGTGGGACTGCGACACTGCGGCGGACAGATCAAACACTTTTTTGGGACCAATGACATTTATACAGCGATCAGTGCTATAAAAATGCACTGATTACTGTATAAATTACACTGGCAGGGAAGGGGTTAACACTAGGGGTGATCAAGGGGGTAAATGTGTTCCCTGGGAGTGTTTCTAACTGTGTGGGGGCTGGGCTGACTGGAGGAGGAGAGAAATTGCTGTCTTCCTAATCACTAGGAACAGACAATCACTCTGAGCTCCCCTGTCAGAACGGGTATCCACCGTGTTTACATAGGCAGGACCCCGTTCTGGCTCTGTGTGGAGAAATCGCGGGTGGCCGGCAGACATCGCGCCCGCCGGTCACGCCATGGGCACGCGCCTGCTATATCTTTTACACAAAGGGACGTGCAATGACGGGGATTTCCCTAATAGAGCCAACCTGCCGCAGTATAATGGCTGGTCTTTAAGTGGTTAAACATACATGAGGTTTCGTATTTCACATACAATCGCAAACATTTTACAACATGTATACATCGAATTGGACATAAACAACATTGTTATATTAACTTAATGCCAAACTAACATTTAGTAATTAAAGTATATTAACCACTTCAGCCCTGGAAGGATTTATCCCCTTAATGACCAGAGCACTTTTTGCAATACGGCACTGCGTCACTTTAACTGACAATTGCGCGCTCGTGCAATGTTGTACCCAAACAAAATTGACGTCCTTTTTTCCACAAATAGAGATTTCTTTTGATGGTATTTGATCACCTCTGTGGTTTTTATATTTTTGTAAATAAATTCACAATAAGCGTATATTGAGTGGTTTGCGCAAAATTTATCACGTGTACAAACTATGGGAACAGATTTATGACATTTATTTATTTATTTATTTTACTGGTAATGGCGGCGATCTGTGATTTTTATTGGGACTGCAATATTGCGGTGGGCAGATTTGACACTTTTTTGGGACCAATGACATTTATACAGCGATCGGAGCTAAAATTTGTCGCCATTCCATGGGCGTATGCAATTTTAAAGTGAGACATGTTGGGTATCTATGAGTGTATTTTACAAAAAAAACAAAATGTGTGAAAAACCACTGCGCAAATATCATGTGACATAAAAAATTGCAACACCCACCATTTTATCCTCCAGGGCCTCTGCTTAAAAAAATATATAATGTTTGGAGGTTCTAGGTAATTTTCCAGCTCAAAAAGCAAACTTTTACATTTATGTGAGAAGTGGCAGAGTAGGCTGAGGAAGCAAGTGGTTAAGCTGTGAATATAATTACAGGTCACCTGGACATTTTTAAATGTATTTGTACAATATTACACAAGCTTTGTGTTGCATATTTTTCTGATCATATTTCTTACCAGATAAGTACGTGTTTCCTTAAGTGGCCATCATTCAGCATTCTTGCTGTACAGCTCCTGAGAGAAAAATTACAGATAGGGTAAACTACCTACTGTATAGTCTGCGCTGTACTTGACCCGGGTAGACCTGATGCGTATCCTTAACCTATGAATAATGACACTGCACACCGTATGGAGGAAATTGGCCGTTAGGCCGTTTTATTTTAACAACCAATTAAACATTAAAACAACATAATCCCAAACATGTTTAAGCCAGTAGGAATCCCAGGAGGCCCCATATCACCAATCCTATATGTATTTTGTACCGCCCATTTCCCAGCCGCACTACGCCGGCTCGGGTACCTTCCTTCTTTTCAGTTACCCTGTGTAACTGACCACCACTGAGGACTCCATACCTCCGATTGATCCTTCCCAACCAGACCAACTTGACCGGCCTCCTGAGACCCCAACCGCCACAGCTCACTGCGTAAAGCCTTACGCCAGTGAGCCCCTCCACGCATGCAGTGCTCGGTGCACCCCATCCTGGAGCCCCAGGCTCCACAGATCAATGCCCACGGCATTGAGGTGCACCCCATCACCCCTCAGATACCGCCATGTATCCACCTCCAAGTCGGTGTGCCTAACTACCAGGCCGCCGTTCCGTGCAATGAAACGGCCAACCTCCTTGTTCACCTTTACCCTTGCTTTATTTAACTTTTCCACAGACCTGGCGAATCGCCAAGAGGTGCGGGCCACTATATCCGACCAAACTACCACTGTCCTAGGAAAATCAGTTTGTAGGCGCAAGAAGTCAAACTTGATATCTCGTATCAAGTGACGCATTGATCAAACCCCCAAATCGTTGCCCCCCGCATGGAGAACTAATACATCAGGAGCCCTGTCCAAGTCGGAAAACTTCTTAAATTCCGGCAGCACCCTACACCACAGCAAACCCGGCACCCCAATCCACCGCACTAACGCTATGTCCCGGGATAATCCCAACTGCCGACCGTTAGGTCGCACATCAGCCCGCTTGGCCCCCCAAAATACATAAGAGTGCCCGAGCACCCACACCAATGCCGGTTCGCCATCTGTAAAAGAACAACAACAAGTATAACAAACAACAGAACACCCAACAACAATCCATAACCACCCATAGATCAATCAGCTTCATCCCCCATAATGAGCTGAGGACGTACATATATCCTAAATCTGTCTGACTCCCACCTGCCGATCCGCTTCACTATCGCATCATCCAAACCCCACCGGGCTGCCTCCGTAGCAGCCCCGATGCGGAAGGAGTGTGACGAATAGTCAGACGTAGGAAAACCCTCAGCCCCCATACAGCGCCTAAAAACGTCCGTAAATTGAAAAACGGATAAAGGTTTGCCGTCCTCATGAACGAGCAAGGCCCCGCCCGTCCCCGGGCGACGGCTCAAGTACTCCGTCATGACCGCCACCGGGCAAACCCTGGAACCCCGAACCTGGAAAAGGCGTACTACCGCCCCTTTCCCTGCCTGATCTGTCTTAGAGCGTCGTATCCGAGCCACGACCGACGACCCGCTGCAGGTTACTTCCTCCACCTGGAGGCCACCGTGCACGGCAGTACTCCGACTCACCAGCTCCCTTATCCGAAAGGCCCCAAAAAAGGCCAAACAAAAGGCCGTGCGGAACAGCAGCGCCTCGTAAGAAGAGGAGCAGACGTTCTCGACCCTATCCCACAGGCGCTGAAGGACCGCAAACATCACTGGCCGCCTACCGTCAGGCTTGCCCCGACCCTTCCTATAGCCTCTCAGTGCCTGTCGAACCAAAAAACCCTTCGTACAATCCTTGAACCCCAATAGCTTACTCCAAAACGCTACCCCTGCCAGTTTTTTATTCAAAGACGAAACCGACACCCCCTGTGAAAAGTTCTTACCAATAAAGTACAACATTACCGATACAGTCTCAGTGCAGCCCGGGCCCACTCCCGTCTCCTGTAACAAGTCAGACCATTCCCGCCAGGCCTTCGCGTAAGCTAGCCAGGTGCCCTCACTTACCGACCTCCTGATCAAGCAACTCCAATGCAATCCTCCAAAGCCCCTCCGGACACGGCGACCCTTGTTGCTCCGCTCCCGGTGCCAACTGCCGAAACCTGTCCAGCTGAAAGCGAGACAAGGCATCCGCCACTTCGTTAGTGATCCCCGGTAGATGAACTGCATATAACAATACATTACCCTGCAAGCAGCGCAGCACCAGATGGCGAAGTAATCGCACCACCGGTGGAGACGCGGCCGACAAATGGTTAATGACCTGCACCACCCCCTGGTTATCACAATGAAGCCTCACCTTCTTATTGCTAAAAACGGGACCCCACACCTCCAGTGCCACCAACACCGGAAACAATTCCAATAGAACCAGGTTCTTACAAAACCCGGCCTCTCGCCACGCCTCCGGCCACGGTTCCGCACTCCACTTACCTCCCAAAAAAGGCGCCGTATCCCCATGACCCCGCCGGGTCCGTATACAGCTCCAAGTCTGCACTGCTGACCGGGCCGTCCTGCCACAAAGACCGACCGTTAAAATTCTGTAAAAACATGTCCCACACCTGTAAGTCTGCCCTGAGTTCACCATTCAAAGTCACAAAATGACGATGAGAAGAAACGCCCGCTGTCGCCGCCGACAGCCTGCGGCTGAAAATTCTCCCCATAGGAAGTATCCTACAGGCAAAATTGAGTTTGCCCAGCAATGACTGCAAGACACGCAATTGAATGGACCGTCTACCCAACGCTCCCCGAATGTCCTGCCGCAAAGCCAACAGTTTGTCCCCCGGCAACCGGCATTCCATGGCCAACGTATCGATCTCAATACCCAGAAATGTCATCTGCGTGGACGGGCCCTCGGTTTTATCGGCCGCTAGGGGAATACCAAAACGCTCCGCGACGTGCTGCAACGTGGCCAATAAAACCCCACACAACTTGTTTCCCGGCGGGCCTATACACAGGAAGTCACCCAGGTAATGGATAACCGAGCTAACGCCCGAAACTTCCCGCACCACCCATTCCACGAACGAACTGAATCGTTCGAACAATGCGCAAGAGATGGAACAGCCCATCGGGAGACAACGATCCACGTAAAACAAATCCCTCCACCTGCACCCCAGCAGGTGAAAGCATTCCGGGTGGACCAGGAGGAGACGGAACGCAGCCTCAATATCTGACTTCGCCAAAAGCGAGCCTCGGCCATATCGGCGCACCCACCTGACCGCCGCATCAAAGGAAGTGTATGACACCGCACACGCCTCTGGATCAATGGCGTCATTGACCGATCCCCCTTTTGGAAACGACAGGTGATGAATGAGGTGAAACTTGCCCGGCTCTTTTTTGGGGACTACACCCAAGGGGGATACCACCATGTTGCCGAATGGGGGGTCCCGAAAGAGGCCCGCCATCCGGCCCAGCCCCACCTCCCTGTCCAGCTTCCCCGACACCACCTCCGGGTGGAGGCGTGCAGAACGCAAGTTGTCCGCGAATGGGGGAAAAACCGTCAACGAACAAGGGATCCTAAAACCCTCCGTGAAACCAGCTTCCAACAACCGGGCCGCCGCCCGGTCCGGGTACCTATTTAGGAAGGGGAGCAGCCTGTGAACGTTCACCGGCGTCTTCCCCTTTTCCCGCAGTATCCCCGGTACGTCCCTTACCCTGTCTGACGCAGCGGGAGAGGGGGTGGGAACCACTACATCCGGAACACTCGTGACGAAATCTACAACTGACCCCGAACCGGCAGCCGCCTTCGTTGAACTGCCAGCACAACCCCTTTCGCTTAGCGGCCAGCAGTCCCGGGGTGCCCTGACCACCGGCCCCCCCCCTGAAAAAACTGGGAAGACCCTCCCCGCGTGGGCGTCATCAATTTCATCCAAAGACCTATGTCTTTGTGATCCCACCGCATCGCCGGCCGCAGCGCCTTCCGCTGCCGGAACTGTTCGTCGTACCGCAACCACGTCAAGCCACCGTAAACCCTGTGCGCCTCGCTAATGGCGTCTAGGTAGCAGAACAAGGGCGAGCAGCACTCCGGCTGCCGCTCCCCTATGATGCTGGCCAGGATGGCGAACGCCTGTAGCCAATTGGCGAATGTCCGCGGAATAAAACGAGAGCGCCTACGCTCCTCGTCCTCCCGGCGGGTCTCCTCCGACCGCACCCGGTCCAGATTAAAACGCTCCAGAGGGAGCAGTGAAAATATGTCCACGTACTCACCGTGCCATATTTTCTCCCGCACCTCCTGCTTCAAGTGAGCCCCAAGGGGGCCCTCGAAGCAGACATACACCTCTCCCCTCGCTGCGTCGGCTATGCCCACCTCCCCCCCCCCGGTGTTTCCACCCCCCCCGGGGAAGGCACCGGGGGCGTCCCACACCCCGTGGGACCCGCAACCGGGGAGCCCACCGCCACCGCGGCAGGCGTCACCCATGCGTCCACCGGCAAACCGACCCCACCCTGTGGGCCCGAAACCGCCACCCCCTGCCCCAGGGCTGCCCCAGCCCCAGCGGACCCAGTTGCCGCTGCAGGAGGGGTAGGCCCGGGAAATCTCCCCGCTAGGTCCCTCCTATCAATACCCAGCAGCTGACACAAATTAAAACAAAAGGAAGAAAAAGATGAATTATTGCACTCACCAGGCTGCCCAGGTGGAACCGCCACAGCCGCAGCTCCTGTGTCCACCGCTGCTGACCCATCCGCCTCCACGTCCTCCGAGCTGGACCTCTCACCCTCCGATCGCGGCGAAGTCCTCCTCAGTCGCGGATGGTCGCTGTCACCGGGGGGGCAGGCCGCTGCTCGATCCCTCCTCGCGCCGAAGGCCTCCGCCCGCGTCCAGACCTCCTCCTCTTCGGGTTCTCCAGCCGCCTGGACTCCTCCTCCACGCCGGCCGCACTGCGCGTGCGCTGGGCTTGAGTACCTGCCGCTCCACCCGACTGGCAGGCCTCTGGCACACCGCTCCTCCGCCGGGTCATCCCCCGGGCCTGGACCGCGCCCTGCGGGGGGACCGCCGCCTGCTCACTCCCACGCCGTCCAGGCGGGGGAGGGGACCTGGATAACACCCGGCCCCGCCTGTCAGAGCCGCGCCGGTGGCGGGGATTCCTCTCGGGGGACCGGCCAGCCGCCGACTGTGCAGGCAGGGCCGATCCACCCGGAGGGTCCGAATCCGGGCTCCCAATGTGGCGCCTGGCTCCTGGGGAAGCGGCGGGACTATACCGCTCAGGCGGCCGCGACCGCCTAGCGCGCGCCGGCATCCACTCCCCGCCGTCCTCCGGATCCACTCCCATCTCCGACAATCTTTGTTGCAGCCAGCCTGCACCGCGCTGAGAAGCGGCCGCATGGAGCTGCCGCAGCAAGGCCTCGATTTCAGCCATGTCCATCCACAGAGCACACGATGGTGATCCTCCCTAATTCCTGGCTGTTCCCGCTCTGCTGCCTCTCAGCACCGCCCCTGCTTTAAGAACCCTAACCCGCCCTGTTCTGCTCCCCACCCCTAACTACCTTAACCCTTACATCTCCGCCCAGGGCACCCTATCTTTAAGGCCCTGCGCTATATATATTTTTTTTTTTTTGCTTCGGGCCAGTCTTACTTGTTACCCACAGTCACTAAGTTGTATGAGACAACACAGTCTGCATATGTAATGAACAAGTATGGCTGCCTCCATGTATATGGACAAACAAGGTTTTTAGTACCCAAACATGGTAATGAGATTTCATACATTAAATTGGTCACATTCCCATACAGACACCCACACTGCATATCATTTATCAATTCCCTTTATGTGCCACCCCAAAATAACATCCATTGTAAATACCTATATGCAATGTGTGGTGATCTATGCGCCGGTCACTTTTCCACCATACAGGACTTATTTTTCTGGAGAGAACACCAAGCTCCTAATCTCGCGAAACATTCATTGTGTTGAACGGCAGTTGATGCGTATCGTGGCCCTTGAAATGATTTCTATGGTAACTCTGAATGCTGGAGGAGTTCATTGTGAAAGGGCAGCAATTTATAAAGCCATTGGAGTGCTTGCAATGTGCTGCAGCACAGTTAAGGCCTCTCAGGCAGTTGTAGATTTGACGTCAGGAGCGTATTACCGCTTATTAACCAGAACAGACTGGAGAGTGGGGAATAAAAGGTCAAAGCTAGTCCGGGGGAGAGAGATTATAAATCCTAATATGTGTTATTTTATTTTCCAGTATACTGAAGTGAGATAGGAGGGATCTGATGGGCTGTTGTGGTTTCCTCACTTTGCTCCATCTCCTTTTTGCTGAATAATGATGAAAATGTGTGAAAAGTGTTGGGTGTTGCTCTCATGCTGGTGGGAACCTGAAGACGGCACAAGGCAGATCTACAAAACTTTCACAAATCACTACTGTTTTGCTCAGGACTAGCCAACATCAGAGGTGCGTAGTTTTATCCCCGCAGGAGCCGCTGGCTTTAACTGGTTCTCCCCCAAACAGTACAAAGGACACCAACCACTCAAACAACAGTCCATTCACGCTGGCTCTAATAAACAGAGGTTTTCTTTTTGTGGTTTATTGCTGATAAAACAGGAGAGGGTTGGGGGGCATGGGATTCTCCAAATCGGTTGATACTTAGCACTTGGAGGATAGTCTTCTCTTTAAGCAACTATGAATAATGGATAGTCTAAGGCAGTGGTTCTCAACTCCGATCCTCGGGACCCACTAACAGGCCAGATTTTAAGTATTACCTTGGGGAGATGCAGACTAGAATACTGCAGTCACTGAGCAGCAAATTATATCACCTGTGATGTATTTCAGTTATCCTGCAAACCTGGCCTGTTAGTGGGTCCCAAGGACCGGAGTTGAGAACCACTGGTCTAAGGCCTCACAGCTGGGGACCATAAGGCAAGTCTCTTTACCATTTGGTTACCCAGCACCACTGCACAGCTATTGCTGCCCAGTGCAATATCAGGAAGACTGCACAGTATAGGAGGGCACTCTTCTCTAAATGCAAGTCCAGGACACTCGTGAGGATGGGAAATAGCCACTAAGACCCTTTAAGAGCTGTCTCAGTCCAAGCTACTTCTGGCACTTATATTTCAAAAGCACACGGTCACCAGGAATCAATTCAGGATCATTAACGCCAACGCCTTCCGCCAAACACATTCCAGTGAGTGAGTGAGACAGTCCTTTTCTAGACAAGATGCCTTTGATGAAGTCCTGCAGCCAACTCCACTGTCAACTATCACTTTCAGGTCCCAGCTCTGCCACCACTGAGACCTCACAGAACAGCAACATAGTCCACAGGCTGCCTCAGGGGCAATAACCCCCCGAGGCTTGGAACTCTTCTCCATCACTGGGGAAAGACAATTGTTCCAGAGCTTCAGACTATTTATTAGCTTCCCAGCCACCATCTGAGCACATCTCCCCAGGGATTGGCTAGGTCATGATCAATATTCAGGCTGGTTATTTGAATTCTGCCTCCCTAAGTTCTCTAGATTAAACTTCTTCTAGAGGCAGGGGGAAGCAATAAAACTCCAGCCTTTGAAACCCTGAACAGACCAGACCAATCACTTCTCCCTTGATTGTAGAAGCCATAAACTACATTTACCTTGCATCCTATGCTAGGAGAGTGCTACAGGTGCTTGTGTGCTTCGCATCTCCATAGCACAAACAGGAACGCTCAAGTAACCCAATCATTTATGTTTATACCTGAAGCTGGACTTAAAGACATTTTCACACAGTAATGGTGTGCCTCATATCCAACCATCCTCTGAAGTCCAAGGCTAGGTTTATACAGTGACAGCTAAAGTCTCTTTGGTTGCTGTGGATGACATTTATGAATGTGAGGCCATCTGACACTTGTCTACACACAGTTGCTACCCTGCAAATAAAAATGCATACAATTCTATACATGTTTTCTTTTTTTTTTTTTTTGCCTAAAGTGAAATTAAACCATTCTATCCTTTACAGCCAAGGAAGTCGCCATCTTAACTTTTGTCTGATCTGCAGTTGCCATGGTGCTGTACATGGATCAGCTATGGCACCAGCCATTTGATGGCTTGATAGTTCGACTTAGAGCACAAGCAGCTGTGACAGTAATCATTCCCAGCATGATTGAATGTATCTGTTTTGGGAAACCGTTAAATCAATGGGTCTTGTTCGGAGTTACATACACTCAGGTTGGAAATGCTTTATTGATACAAAAAGGCAGGAACTTTGACTTTTATTCTGTAAAAGGAAAAAATATATATTTTTATGAGCTGTAACTATTTTGATTGGGTTTGGCAGGATGCAGCTTCCCTTGATGCACCATGTAGGTCCCTAAAAGGAGACATGACTCCATTAGTGGCATAAATGCCAGAAACTGCTATACCTAAGCAGGATAAGAGAGTACCTGTACCCTAGTAATGAACATAGCACTATGAAGGAGGGGGACAGGAAATGCTGTACTTGATTCCTTTATATATGCAGACATTATTGTACAGTAATAAAAAGGCTGGGCCATCATTAGTTGTAGGGCCAGATTTAGACCTTGGGTGCCTGGGGAACTTCAGATTCTGGGGGCTCCTCATACATAGAGTTGGTTTACATTCTCAATGACAGTCACACATTTTTAAATGCATGGCACAATGTTATTCTGAGGTCATGTGTGCGCACAGACACACACACACACACACACACACACACACACACACAGTCATAGCGCTCTATGTGTTTTTAAAAACTATATGATATACCAGTCCAGAGTAAAAGCTTTTACAGCTGATGGCCGGCAAAATATTACTTCCCAAGATACATTTACTAAAAGAAAGTAATTTATTATTATTCATTATTTTATTTTTATATGAGGGGCCCTTCTGTCAGAGGGCCCAGGGCAGTTTCCCCTTTTGCCCCCTTATAAATCCGACACTGATTAGTTGCAATGATAATAAAAGGCAAAAATGAATAAACTAAAAAAATCGACACTCCAGGCTGGAGTTTTATTGGCTACATACGACACTCTCTCCTTCTTTGCAGCTCCATAGACAGTTCAGGAATTGAAGGTGGAGTTCCAGAGTAAATATTTCTTACTTTGGAGAGGACAAGGAAGGGCTGGGGTCTCTATTAGGTTCCTATTGTTAGTTCTGTTTGTCCACACATTGATGATGTATTTGGATAAATGCAGTCCACAGCAGATCCAATGTAGCCTATTCTGAATTCTGCCTACCTCAGCATTTGACCATCCCGGTAGAGAGAAGGAACGTGACCTGGTCAAAGAAGTGGGATAGAAGGCCAGGAAGAAACTGACATGCCTGTAAATCTAGGGAAGAGGTTGAAGTCATTTAGGCCCCATTCACAATTGGGCGGCTTGTCATGCAACTTTCGACATCAAGTCGTTCCCCATGTAGTCCAATGACAACCATTCATATATGCGCACCTAAATTGCAACAACTTCAAAGTAGTTCATGCTGTATTTTGGTCCGACTTTAATTCAACTTGAGGGCCATAGACTTCAATGTTAACCCTCAGAAGCTGCATGAAAGTTGTACCTGAATGTTATACAATGCAACTTGTGTGCAACAGTTGTCCATTATCACTGGACAAAGCCAAAGTTGTATCCAAGTTGCACCCATCCAAAGTTGCGTTAAGGTTGCATCAAAGTTGCACCAAAGTTGCACTCCAAAGTCAGTGCAACTTTGAAGTCATACAAATGTGAGTGGAGCCTAAGAAAGAAGTCCAAAAATGATGCTTCTCCTTTCTTCATAGAAATCCATATTAATCAGAGACATTTATTAATATAGAGCTAGTTAGAGTTAATTCTCCGATACTATGAGCAAGGTTTTGGCCGTGTTTGGGTGTTATTGCTGTATCCTCCCACATAGGCAATAAAGAATCGTTGCAATGGAGGTTACAGAGTAGCTGGCTTTATCGTATCAGAGGATTATTGTTACAATTTAGGCCTCATACACACGGGCGTATGTAAAAGAAATAAGCAAAACGTCGGGCCCGATGTCAGGGAAAAAAATCTGCTATTTTTTCGTCGTTTTGCATCGGCGTTAGTGAGCGTCGGCGTCATCAGGCGTTTTTTAAAAAAACACATTCCTCTGCTATTTTTTAACCTGAAAGGGTCAGCGTCAAAAACGCTGGTTAACGTCGGTACGGCGTTAGTGAGCGTTTTGCTGCATCAGCGTCAAAAACATTACAGCTTCGGGACGCGCTGGCTGTGGGTTCTACTTTCAGCTCACTAACGCCGATGCCCTCTACAGTTCAAAAACGTCGGCATTTTAAGGGGCCATTGAATAACATGGAGAGCTGTAAAAAAAAAGCTAAAAAACGCCTGTGTGTATGAGGCCTTAAAGGCATCTGGGCCAGAGCATCGGTTTCCATGCCTTCCAGGTAATTTGCAGTAAAGCATGTTCTCTTTTTTGGTAGAGGAAATCTCACACAGTGAGAATTCCCCTCAAGTTCACATATGGCATGGCAGCTTCTGAAAAGTGACCTGTGATGGACTGATCTTTAAAGTGCAACTAAGCAGCCACTGTCAGGCAGTCCCAGAGACCCTCCTGCAGCCTCCTAAATGCCTGCTTTTTTTTTTTTTTGCTAAATGGGACTAAAGTGCTGCAACCACGAGCCAAGCATTTGGCTCACGGTCATAGTGTCACCCCATTGACTTGAATGAGCATCTTTGACAGGCAGTGCCGCATGTCAACTTGGCAAGCCCTGTTAGACTGGCATTGTGCTGGCATGTGCACAGACCCATCTGTATGGTAGCTTTTAGAAGGGGGGGCAGTAAAATCATCAGTTTTTGCTACCCATGTGAAAGAGGCCTGGGACAGTTGACCCCCTTGTTATTTTTCCCCTCGCCCTCTGTTCTGGTGATAACTCTTAAGTTTTGAATTTCCTCTCATTTTCTTTTTTGAGTGGCAATGGGTTCCGCGGTTCAGATAGAGTGCTGAATTGTCTTTATGGAGACATAGACAGCAGTAAAAACTTCACAAATGTTCTAACCCTTCCCACTCCATCGAACGCAAAGAAAAAAAAAGGCTTTACGCAGAGATACACTCCAACCTACCAGTCTGATGTCGTACCGTTACCTGTATTGGTAGAATGGAGGCTTGCAATTATTTGGGTACACAGAGTTCCTGTTCATTATGGTACACAACGTGTCTGGAATAAAAATGTAACAAGAATCTACAAAACTCCTTAACCACTTGCCGACCGCCGATCGGAGATTGACGGCGGCAAAGTGGCTCTGTAACGCAAACCGCCGTCATACGACGGCGGCCGCGAACTCGCGCCGTGAGCGCGCCCCCGCGCGCGCGCGAGTGCCGCGCTCAAGCGCCGGCGGCAGCATACTGCCGCCAAACGCAATGTCTCGGTGAAACGGCGGCAGTTAGAGGCTAGCCGCCAGCCGTTCACCAATTCCTCAAAACATCTAAGAACAATGTAAAAATAAGGTCTGTGCAACACATGGTATTACTTGTCCTTGAGACACATGGGTTTATTAACGTTCGGAGGTAAGATGGTTATGTCCATTGCCATGCTGTAGTCTGACCATCCAACCTCACATAGAGACGCATTTCGGAAAAAAAAAGAAACGCAAGCTACCTCACCCTTCCCAATCTTGTAAACACTTCAAAAATGACGACAGATACAGAGGTATTTCTGTTAAGTCGTGAGATAGACTTGGCGCCTTGGGTAACGGTGAGTTTTTTCTTTTA
>BLSH010518949.1:677948-693828 GCA_018402905.1 Glandirana rugosa | reverse complement strand
AGATAGGCAGTCATAAAATAAAAGCTGCGGAAATTCCAGAAAATGTACCCTAGTTTGTAGACGCTATAACTTTTGCGCAAAGCAATAAATATACGCAATTTTGCTTTTTTTTTACCCAAGACATGTGGCTGAATGCATTTTAGCAAAAATTTATGACTAAAATTTAGTTTATTGTATTTTTGTAATAACATAAAGTTGAAAATATCATTTTTTTTTCAAAATTCCCGTTATATTTTTGTTTATATCGCAAAAATTAAAAAGCGCAGTGGTGAACAAATACCACCAAAAGAAAGCTCTATTTGTGGGAAAAAAAGGACGCAAATTTCGTTTGGGTACTGCATTGCATGACCGCGCAATTACCATTTGAAGCGGCGAAGTGCCAAATTGAAAAAAGGGCTCCGGTCCTAAAGCTGCAAATCCTTCCGGTCCTTAAGTGGTTAAAAACCTTCATAAACAACCATGCCAAGACACAAGACTCTGCACACCTCTCTTCAGCTTTGCAGACTGTTGCAAAGGCTCCTTGAGGTAATGAATAATTATCATTTCTAGCAGCCACCTCCGGCTATGCTTACCTCGAAAAATCAAATATGCAAAATAAACCGTCATTACTGAACAGCAATTTTTATAGCAGACGCACTCTGTAAACAACTGGCGGAGGAAGATTGCACTGTGGTACCATGCTGCCCTCCTGTGGCAAAGAGACAATGCAGCTCAGTTTTGTACATCTTAACCTACTGAATTACACAGAAATAAGAAAAAAAATATAGCTTAACACCCAATACTTTTATGCGCTTAGTGCGATAGAGGAATGCCACACTCAATGTTCTGGATACAGGAAAATACAAATACTATTACTGTATAAAAAAGGTGCGAAGACCCCTATGTAAATGAATAATTCTTTGGCGCCATACACAGACGCTACCATCCGTGATATAAAACCTTAGACTCCCACACAAAAAACAACTTAATACTTGAAACAATGTGAAAATGAATAACAAAATCAATAAAAAATAAATACAGTTAAAATGAATTAAATAAGTAAAAAAAATATATAGAACGTCCACTCCCAGTGTCCGATTAGGGCCCCAAAGGGCAATCAATATTAAATATAAATGATATATGCATAAATCCCACATGCAGTGCTTCAAGACCACGAGATAGCCGAAAGTGCCACCTCCTTACCAGATTATAACGATGTCAAAAGCGTTTAGACACAAAAATGAGGAGTCCACTGCCACTTTCCAGCCTCGTCTGGTCAATCCACAATTTACAAGGATACCTAACTTTTCCCAGGGAAACTAGAAAGAGAACAATAGTACACCAGAGTATTATTAAATCCCAATTTATTATATATAATATATAAAATATACTCACAAGCATCACAGGGTACACAAAGCATATAACACCTCACCGGCAGGCGTGATGATGTCACAGGCCGCTAGCTCTGCCCAATGCTTTTTGTATACAATGGGACGTCTTCAGGTAACAAGTGATAAATTGGGAGGTTTAATAATACTACTCTATGGTTTCCTGTTGTTCTCTGTCCATTATCCCTGAGGAAAGTTGGCCATCCCTGTGGATTGACCGGACGAGGCTGGAAAATGGCAGGTGACCTCATTCATGTGTCTTCGATCTCTGGTGGTCTGGAAGCACTGCATGTGGGATTTATGCACATATCTTCTATATTTAAATGTAATTGCCCTTTGGGGCCCTAATTGGAGAGTGGGAGTGGACTCTATGTTTATTCTTTTATTTATATTGTTTTTTTCTTTAATTTTCACATTGTTTCATGACCCAAGTTGTTTTTTGTGTGGGAGTCTGAGATTTTATGTCATGGATAGTAGCACCTGTATATGGTGCCATATTATTCACTCACTTAGGGGTCTGTGTACCTTTTATATAAGAAAAAAAATAGGGTTGTCACTGCTGTTCAGTTGAGTGTATCCATGATGCCTGTCTCAATACAATTTAAAATATTAACATTCAGACTTTCACTTGCTCCATGTTTGTAGCTGATTGCACAGTACTACAGCCAGGCATTTAGAATGTTTAGACATCTAGCAATGATAGCCCCCCACACTGTTCTCATGACAGGCACACTTTAAGTTATATTCATCTTTTAATTAGGGGGTCTTTGTCTTTTTGTTGCTTTCAAAATATGCTCTTTAATGTACATAACACAATCTGGGGTTCCAATATCTACAGTACCTCTAAGGATGATGAGTCTAGAGCAGTGTTTCTCAGCTCCAGTCCTCAAGGCGTCCCAACAGGTCATGTTTTCAGGCTTTCCATTATTTTACACATGTGATTTGATCAGTTTCACTACCTTAGTAATTACCACAGCTGTTTCATCTGAGGGAAATCCTGAAAACATGACCTGTTGGTGTGCCTTGAGGACTGGAGTTGAGAAACACTGGTCTAGAGGCCAGTTTCTCCACAGTTCAAACTAATAAAGGCTCTGCACCAAAATGCTTATTATTTAAAGGGTTTCTCCTCTAAATGGTGTTGTTTAAGGTATAGGTGGAGCCTGAAGGGCTGACATACCATCTAGATCAGGCATCCTCAAACTACGGCCCTCCAGCTGTTGCGGAACTGCACACCCCATGAGGCATTGCAAAACTCTGACATTCACAGACATGACTAGGCATGATGGGAATTGTAGTTCCTGAACAACTGGAGGGCCATAGTTTGAGGACCCCTGATCTAGATGTATCTTTGTGCTGGAGTCTTCAGCAGTGAGATGTCCCCACCATGTTTCCTTGCTCAATTTCCATCCACCTTTGTGTGCTCTGCATAGGTGTGCACGGCCTATTGCTTTAGGGAGTGCACTTTAAAGCTCAAACACATATGCCTATGTGTGTATATACGTAAAAAATAAAAGACATTTTAAAATAGAAGGTGTAAGTAGGGCAGAGATTGGTGTCAGTAGTTTTTTTTTTTACAATTTTTTAAAAGCCCCATTGGGGGGCTTTGGTGAAATATTAGGGATCTGAACAGACCCCTGATGTCTCACTTTTAATACACTGTGTTCATTCAGAAAAGGAAGGGGCTGGTAAATGACATATTTACCGGTCTCTTCCCCCACTTTCCACCTGGAAACATCCCCCGCAGCAACTGGCGGGAGATAAGAGGAGGGAAGCTGCCAGCGCTGGGGAGGGGGGGGCTGGGCAGAAGGGGGAACCTGCGCCGCATGGGGTGATTAGGGTGTGCACACCTATGGTGCTTTCACTGCTCCTGTTAGTCCTCCTCTAGAACCATAAAATATAAAAGGTGGGCATATGCCCACCCTAAGGAGCCACATGTTCTGTGTAGAGCCACCCACAGAAATCAATGGTTGTATGCGGCTATACGCTGGTACCTGCATAAAAACATGCATGTGTATAGACTTACAGCCCTGAGCACGGATAGTCTGTGTCCAAGAGCGTAGAGCCTCTGATTCTAAGGATGGCTGTACAAAGCACCCGTTGCTTCAGGCTAGGGAAATACACCTCAATTTTACGTTCTACAGCCCCAGGTGCCATTGTGAGCCAGGCTTTTCATTCTCTGTAATATAAAATTAATAAAACATCCAGCAGGAAAAGTGAGAACTTTTCTTCTAGCCCCAGAGGCCCGTGTACAAGAGGCCTCTCATTCTCCATAATATAAAACAAATAAAATATCCAGCAGGGATGGAAAGACTTTTCTTCCAGTCCCAGGGGCCCATGTGCTTGAAGCCTTTCATTCTCCAATATAGAATGCAGAAAATATCCAGCAGGGATGGCAAGAACTCCTCATTATGGGCACAGCAGGTGTGTAGACCCAAGAACTCAGCACAGAGATCTCACCAATGGGCCTTCGAGAGATAGAAGCAACTGTGAGATAGGTTACCTATTTGCTATTGGTGCTACTAAGCATGAAACAAAATGATTTTGCTGCTTTGACAAATGAAGCAGAAGAGAAACCATTGTAGGAATGGCAGAAGCAAGTATTCTTCAACTCCGCGCTCTGACGCCGCTCTCCTCCCACCTTACAGCTCAGCGACATGTCACATCTGTAATTGCCCAGTACAAGCAGATTAACATCTCAAGTCAAAATTGCTTCCTTTCCAACAAGCTATAATCAATGTATCGCTTGTAATTGTCAGCGAAGGTTTAATATCATGCTATTTAGTGATTACAAATCTCACATGGCAGTGCCCCTCGGGTGATGCCAGTCGGGATATCGGTCATGAAGCAAAGCAACTGAGAAATCTCAAATGGAAGAGATCATCCTCATCTCATATTTTCATTTTGCATAGTTGCTGAGAAGTTGAATAAAATACTGTTCAGTGTCTCCAATGATGACATCTCTAAATTCTCACTTCCATCCAACTGCTGCAGCCAGCTATAAAAACAAGATGATGGCGTTACCCCCTTCCAATAGATTGTCCATAACAATAAATAAAAAATGGTAAGGGCTCTCACCCAGGTGGGCGGGGTAGAGTAAAAACAGGCACTTTAGCCACAGTTTTACAGCTCGCTGGCAGCCCATCCTAATACTAACTTTACAGACTGACAGGGCTCTACACATGCCGTGGCCATGATGTTTGCTTCGCAGCCGTGCCATTTTTAACTCGAGCTGCAGTTTGCCCACTGAACCGCTAGCTAAGCACTCCTAAGCCCCCTTGGGATTGAATAAAAAGTTCAGACGACAGCAGTATCGCCTCCTAAACACCTGTCAACTGCTGCCCTGCCACCCTCTGAAAAGCGATCCACTATGGATTGCTTTTCAGAGGGCAGTAGGCAATGCCACCAATGTGAAAGAAAGCCTTAAGCAGCCCATACATGAGTCAGTCTTCTTCTGACTTGATTCCCCTCGAATCCTCCCTGCTGAGCTACTGTATTCTGACAGCAAGGAGACTTCCCTTCCATCAAAATAAAATACTGATCAGTGCTGCCGGCTGTAGTCTGTGGCGCTGATCGAACAGATAAAATATGGTTGGTAGATGGACTTCTCTACAACCTCCCTGCCCATATGTGGATCAAAATCCATCTGGTCCCTGCTGAACCGGCTGAATTTGGATCCACCTATGGCTGTCTTTAGAGTCAAACTCTGATAGAGTAATATTATAGACTTGTGGGAGAAGCAGAGGCACAGAATACTAAAGGGAAATCTCAGCATTGAATATGGCGGGGGAAGGGGATGAAGTCCAACACTCGTGGGCAGGGCAGAGACACAGAACATAGTGGGAAGGGTGTGTGGCAGAGAGCTGCAGAAGGGAAATCTTACCAGTGCAGGGGGTGGAGACACAAACTACAATGGGGGGTATCACAGTACAGTGGGAGGGGCAGTGACACAAACTATGCAGAAAAATCTGACCTATGTGGGAGGGGCAGTGACACAAACTATGCAGAACAATCTGACCTATGTGGGAGGGGCAGTGACACAAACCACTGTGGGTAAAACATGCGACTTCCGCAGGTTAGGGTGCTTCCATCAGTCCTTTTGTTCTAACACACTGGTGTTAGGTGTATACAGATCAGCCGGTCAGTAGGGCCTGAAATAAACAGGAGTGTAACGATTTTTGGAATGTACCAGTGATATTACAGAAAACAACCTTGGATTGTAAAATATGTCAGCCTGCCCCCTTGCCCCCAAAGTGTGTATATTCTTGGGGACTCTTGCAAATGTCGTGCTGCAACCACCTCGGCGAGGAATCTCATTAAGATTCTATCAGGGCAGACGCCTCGATTAGGCTCCGACTTTCCATCAATTAACAGTCTTGTTCTGCAGCCAGAAGCGAGCGCTCGTCTAAATCTCACCTTTGGCCCCAATAATGGTTGCTTAATGAGAAAATTTTCCACCGTTTTACAACTGTCAGATTTCGTCAGGCCGTTAATCTTACTGTGAGCTTCTGGATTTCACAGCGTCACATAAACAAATTTATCGGTCCACAGTGATCAGCGGTGCAAAGAGCCAAAGAGACAGCTGTAGTGTCTGATAGTGAGACAAGCCAATTACCCAACACAGATCCCCCCAATTCCTCCAGAAATATTCCCACCCCCTCCACAGACAAAAGCTCACTGCGCCAAACTGACGCATTTTAAAGACAAGAGCGAGTAATATTAAAAAGGCTCATTATGTCAATAATATTTACTGGAAAATTTCAGAACTTATCTTAAGCACTGCAATTTATTATTTGAGGCTTCAAGCAGTAGCATTGGCTATAAAAAGAAGTCACCGCATCCTAAGTAGACAGTGATTGTTCACAAGTGTCTGCCGAGTACAATGGGGGGTTCTCCTTAGTGCAAATTTTATGGACATTTTGGCAGTAAAGGTCTTTAGAATATTTGCAGTTGTGCTCATTTTTATTGAAAGAGGTCCTGACTACTATGAGTATACAAACAAAGTTAGTCTATCATGGACCAAAATCACTGAAAGATGAGGTTCAAACTTCTACCGTGTTCTTATATCCGAGAATAGGACAGAATTTCCCCCACGGTAGCTTGCGTCTCTGTCTCGCCTCCCTTCACCGGAAGTTCTCCAGAAACAGGGAGATTTTCCTGCAGCAGTTTGTGTCTCCACACTCCCTATTGGACACTCCTACAGTGAGCTCCTTCGCTACCCGGCCACTGCACCCATCACACTGACCGGCACGAGATGTTTTGCACTGGGGTGTGCACTGCAGAGCCTGATGGGGGAACTGTAGGACAGCACAACTGTGCGTGGAATTATAGCTGCTATTCTGTCCAGTAGTAAGATTTAAATTGCACCCACTGCCATACCCATGAGTCAACAGCCAGGCATCCCTAATAAGGAACTAGTCTCAGCTGCACATCAGGCTCCACCATGACATCACCAATATCCCAGGTCCTTTAGTTTACATTTAATATTTGGGAGTCTCCCAGCTGACCACTAAATAGGGCTGTGCATAGAGCACAGACATGGCCTATTGAGCAATGGCATACCTCCGCACATCAAATCAACACTGGTATTACTGCCAGTCGATGCCACCGTAACAGGTTCTTAAAGTGGCAGTAGTTAAAATGACCTGAATTTTCCACCATAATGTTACTGATGCTGGGGCAAATGCGCACTGCATAAGGGTCCTTTCACACGGGCGATCCGCCCGGCAGACTCTGTTTTGCTGAGCGGGGGATCGATCTGCTGATCCCCGCTTTGTTGGTCTTTGCTCACTGGCAGAGATGGACTTGTCAGAGCTCCTCTTACATCTATGGGGAGATCAGCTGAAAACGGACCTGTCCATTTCATTCGATCCGATCCTCCAGACAGGTGGAAAATAGGGTCTCCATCCACTGGATTTCACGGACAGGATCAGATCGGATATCAGCGGACATGTCACCGATGACATCCACCGCTCCAAAGGGCTGAATGGAGCATCCAAATCAGGTCCACCTGAAAAATTGACAGGCAGACCTGATCGGAAAGCCCGTGTGAAAGGATCCTTAGGTGCATGCAGTTCTTCAAGAAACTATCACCAGAAAGAGCAATTAAGCCCTTACTAAGTATCAAGGGCTAGTTGACACGAGAACGCATTCCATGCATGTTTCTCACACCTCATTCAAAACACAATGCACTTGCCATCTGCAGCAGGTGTCAGTGTTAACTTAATGACACCCCAAATGCAGGTCATAAATGTAGTCCATTTGCATGCTCCAGATCCCATGCTACAGTAGTACAGTACCATGTAATCTGGTTGCTGTGTCTTTTTTATAGTGCATGCACTACTTTTGGTGCTGTCTGTCATGATTTCAGCCCATTCGAATGAATAAGCTGAAATCGCACTGCACCCAGATCACATGAGAATTGCACAGGAACACAGAGCTTGTTCCTGCGTGATCCATGGCATGAACCGGCCCAAAGTTTTAGCTGGAGTTTGGCTTCCATTTGTTAGTGTGTCTAAATCTGCTAGTAAATCTAACACTCCCCTCCCCCCAGACTGATAATGCTGCTGTCCAACGTTGCCCCCTGTGCGCCTTCATCCCTAGTGGGGGCACTCAAATACAGGTGTATTTCTGGCCAGATCACCAGGTAAAAAAAGAGGAATAAAAGCCCCATAAAATAAAAATGATGCAGTCACCACATCTAATGAATGACAAGCTGCAATAAATTACATTTTAGGCTTTGACTTTAAAGCTAGGTTCACACTGTCCGACAAAAAAACTGTCCGACTTTGATCCTACTTTGCTGTGCGATTTACGGTCCTACATAGTGTCAAAGTCGGACCGTTTGTCTGTGAACAGGGATCCGATTTTGATCCCGACAATGCCAGGCACCTTGTGCTCTGGGGATCTTGTAGGGGAACTCCACGCCGAATTAAAAATAAAAATGGCATGGAGTCCCCCTCCAAGAGCATACCAGGCCCTCTGGTTTGGTATGGGTTTTAAGGGGAACCCCCATGCTGATTTGTCCCCCCCAAAATCCATACCAGACCCTTATCCGAGCATGCAGCCTGGCAGGCCAGGAAAGGGGGTGGGGACGAGCGAGCACCCCCCCTCCTGGACCATACCAGGCCACGTGCCCTCAACATGGGGAGTATGGGTGCTTCGGGGCGGGGGGGCTCTGCGCCCCCCACCCCAAAGCACCTTGTCCCCATGTTGATGAGGACAAGGGCCTCTTCCCGACAACCCTGGCCGTTGGTTGTCGGGGTCTGCTGGCGGGGACTTATCGGAATCTGCACAAAAGTAGTACAGGAACCTTTTTCAAAGTCGGTCCGACTTTGAAAAACACATGTCGGAGCAGTTAAGACGGCTCTCATAGGGAATCATTGTGTTTGTGAGGTAATGCAACTTGTGCTCCTCATGTTGGTCCGAGAATCGGACAAGTGTGAACCCAGCCTTAATGTAATTGCCTTGAGTGGCACAACAAAGCACCAAAACAAACATACAAAAAAAACTGTGGACACACACAAAGTACACTATGGTACATCATATGGGCCTCTATAGAAGAGGAAGGAGACCCCTTCCTGACAACCACCCCCCCCCCCCGCTGCAAGAACTGACTGGGCAGATCACACTCTAGTCTACCTAGCCAAAAGGCCTGGCAGCCACCCAGTACTAGGTTAGGGGGCTCTCCCAGAAAAAAAAACTGCCAGTTTATGTATAATGGTGCTGCCTAGTAACAAAAATTACACCAATCCCAACCAAAAGGCCTAGCCCATGAGGTGCTGCATAGAAAAAAACAAGTGTTCTAGCCTAGTGCCCATTCTCAGTGAGATTTCAAACTAGAAGCACCTCCAGGTCACCACTCACAAGAGCACTCAATACCACAGACCTTGCCTTCCCAACATTTGGCCAGACAAGGTAGCACCACACAAGCCAGGAGGCACTAGGCAGTACTACCAGCCCCCATCTTATCCCATGGGCACGCGCTTCATATTTCTTCTCATGAAGGGCCCCCCAGCGGGGACCAGTCTTGCGCTTGGAGGATCAGCTATATCTCTACTCTGAAATCCCCTAAGACAGTTAACCAATGCAGCACAGGCACAGCTCCACACATGGGAAAATAAACTTTTTTCCTTTATTCAAATTAAGGTCTTCCACCAGTCCCACTTTACTCCACATAGGCTTTGTAAAATGGGCATGTCACCCACAGACACATGTTTTAGGGGATGCGGTGAACGGGCAGACTTTATGCATTGCTTCTGGACATGCCCTATAGTGCAGTGTTTCTGGAGGGAGATCGGCTCCTTCCTTTCATCAGCCCTGGGCCTCCCCAACATTATCAACCCCAAGAATTGTCTCCTAAGAATTTTCGGGGACCTATCCCTGTCAGCCTCCGCAAAGAGACTTCTTCGTATCCTTTTTTTCTATGCAAAAAAGTCTCTCTTGCTGACGTGGAAGAGCTCACAGGTGCTCAATAAAACAATGTGGTTGAAATTAATAAATGATGCACTACCCCTATATTAAATCACCTTTGATCTTAGGAAACGGAGTAAGGGATTCCATAAGGTGTGGGGTAGATGGTTGGCCAGTCTCTTTACATTGTGCCCCCCTTTGCCATGATGAGCATTCTTGCTCGATCTGCCTCAGGCCAGACTTGGCCACTCCGGTCTGCCTCAGCTGTTTTCAAGTTTTGCCATTATCTAGACAGAATCCAGCCTAGTCAGTTGAAAATATACACATGAGCCATGTACTGCTAATTCTATAACTGGAAAACTTTATGAACAATGTACAAGTTACCAATCTTTTGTACCTGCTTATTAAATCTGATGCCCGATGGGCTGTTTTGTTTGTATGTCTTTTATATTCAATAAAAATATCTTTAAAAAAAAAAAACTTTTTTCTTGGAGTTCAAGGCTTTAGAACAACTTTAAGCCCTACCTGGAGGAGATTGCTAGAGCAGTGTGTATCAGACTAGTGCTATGGCTTGATTTTAGAAAATACAGCATTCACTTTTTGGAAACTTCGCACCACTTACCTCCTGCAATCCAGCACCTGCAGGTCTTTACTGAACTTTTCCATTTCCTCCAGGTGCAGGGCGTTGCGACGGGGACATGTTGTGCCCCATCGTACGCCAATCTGTACCTGGGGGAGTGGGAACGTCGATTGTTGTCAGATGGATCCCTGAGCTTGGTTTCATTATATAGACGATGTCTTTCTTATCTGGGAGGGACCCCAAAATTTACTTGAGACTTTCCTCCAACAACTCAATATGAATGATCTCAATCTTCAATTTACTATGGTCCACAATGTCAGGAAACTCACATTTCTTGATATCACCATCCTTAAGGAAGATGATGGCAGACTGTCCAGCAGTCTGTTCAGAAAACCTACAGCGGCTAACACAATACTCCACGCTGATAGTTTCCACCCAACTCCACTAGTAAGATCGATTCCCTTCTCACAATACTTACGCTTAAAACGCAATTGTTCTGATTCCATGGACTTTCTCCAAGAAGCGAATAAACTCAGAGATAGACTCCTATTACGGGGCTACTCAAAAACTTGCCTGAGGAAAGCTTTTAATAGGGCCAATAACTGCACACGACATGATTTACTTTTTTCCTCCCACCATAGAGAGAGAGAGAGAGACGACAAACACACCATAAGGATTATTACCAGATACAATAGACAACACAGGCTTTTTAGATCAATCATACAGAAGCACTGGCATCTCCTAACTTCAGACCCCTTATTAAAACCCTATGTGCCACCTACCCCGGCAATCACCTACAGACGAGCATGGTCATTACAAGACCAGTTGGCTGGCAGTGAATTCAAGGGCTCGTTTCGTGGTGATCCATGCAAACGGAGAGGTACATATACATGTGGGGGTTGCTCCATATGCAGGTATATGAACATCTACAGTTCAATTACCTTACCTATTGGCACCCTGTACAAACCATTACATTTTGCCAACTGCATGACCCCATATGTGGTATATCTTTTGATGTGCCAGTGTGGGGGATTTTATGTTGGCAAAACAATACAACCTTTTTCAAAACGAGCCTTGAGACACGTTGCTAACCTAAGAACAGCTAATCCTGAGGCCCCTCTGGGTCGCCATGTTTGTCGACACCATCAGGGCCGTTGTCCTAAATTTTCTTTTCTCATCTTAGACCGGGTACATCCAAGTGCCAGAGGGGGTGATTGGGACAAGGTGCTGTTACAGCGGGAATCAAGATGGATAGCAGCCCTCCAGGCCACACTCCCCCCAGGCATCAATGAACATCTTAGTTTTAGACCCTTCTTAGAGGGTTTTGCTTCGGGTGGGTGGGATAAAGACAATCTCTAATTTACAATTGATGCTGTGTGGAATATGTTCTAATGCCTGTGTCTTATTGGTATCGTTACTGTTTATGGGGCTGATCCCACTTTCGGTGCCACAGCTTCCTTATTATTATTTTTCTAACTTGCGTGGGTTTTTTTTTTCACTCTGTTCCCTGGGGTATGCGGAGATCGGGCCGTTTGGGTTTCCATCCTCCCCCTGCCCCCCCTCTCAGGTTGCATCATTTCTGGGTGGGTTTGGGGATTCTGGTGTACTGCCCGGCGCACCCAGGCCCCCATGCCTTTTGATAAGGCTGGGGGCTGGGTTTAATCAGGGTGACTGGATCCTCCGATCCAGGTCTCCCTGCTAGCGCCGATGGGGCCCCTCTGCATGACGTCCCCCTGGCCTTGTTCCGGGGCGGCGCCGTGCAGAGGAGCTCCAGGGGACTCGTTCTGGGGCCCCTGGATGTTTAACGGCGTCACTGGTCGGGTTGGAGAATTGTTGTGGTTTTGGCTTTTCTTCCTTCTTTTCTTTTTTTGTGTGCCGCCCATGCTATTATTGTGATGGTCTGTCTCCTAGCAACGGGGAGACGGCCGTTTGGTTTCTCTCCTTTTTTTTTTTTGCTGCAGTCCGGCGTCTATTGACGTGCGGACGTGATGACGTTTGTGGCGTCGGCGCCATTACGTCATCACTAGGCGCATACGCGCCATATGACCCTTTTGTTGGCGCCTTTTTACCCTTTAAAGATGAGGAGGCAGCGGCAATCATGGCAGCCGCCGTCTCCTTGACACACTAGGAGAATAGATCCGTGCATCACTCCAAGGTAAATGTTTTTGAATACAATGGGCTAGTGTTTTTTGGCGACTTTTATGGGGAATCTGATGGTGCTTCCAGCCCACATTATTGGACACCTCTCTATTTATTTTTGGGATCTTATATGATTATTTTTTAGATGACTCCACGGCTTTTATGTCCGCTGGGAGTCTATGGTGGGGCACAGATTCATGTGCACACTCCGCAAATCATATGAGGGGTTGGCTGAGCAGCCTTGGGGGTTTTTTTCCCACACTCCATTTTGAGTGTAACGGGGGAACCCCCCTCTCTTATTTCCCCTTTGTTTTCCAACAATTTGTGAGTCTTTTCTTGCCATACTAAGTGCCAAACATTTCTTTTCCATCCCTAGATCCTGCGGGGTTTTCATCGGAGAGGTCCCTCCCACTTTTTGGCTTCACACCAGTGTTGTGGGGGGTCCTTGTGGTTCACCAGACTGGTCCCCCCTTGTGGCAGATGGGAGGACCCACGTGTCTAGGTCGTCTCCCCGCAGGGAAGTTTTCCTACTATCTTTTCTTCGTCTTTTCATTTCCAAGCGGTGGTCCCGATAATGTGGCATGATTCCCACTTTTTGACATGTGGCGAGTAGCCCTTTCATAACTATGTCTCTCATATCCTGAACCTGGTATATGAAATATCAGTCTGTAATATTATGTTTTTCAGAGTTTGTATGATGGGCATGATTTGTTGCCCCTGAAGGGTATTTAATCCCGAAACATGTTGGGCTTATGCTCATGAAGATGACATCTCTACATGAATAATATCTTCTACGTATGCATTCTGGACTGTATAAGTCTATGCCACTATGTTCTTTTTAAATATATATGTATGTGATTCATTTGATGTCTGTCCTTTATGAAATTTTGTAATAAATTGTTATATTTTATATACATGTTCTGTTTGATGTACTGCCTTAAAAGTCCCGCTATCTGTACTGGGGGAGTACCTTGTGTCTCTACTAATTTGGGATGTTGGCAGATTATATATGGCTGGGGATAATTCAATTCTTTACTGAACTAGGCTTTCATGTTGGCAACTGAACATGCCTACCTAAAGTGTTGTCTCCACCAGACGTAACAGGAAGGACATCACAAATCATCTAACACAAACTGTCCAAATAAAGCACTTCATACATTACTTTTTTATAAAGCAGCAGATTTTCAAAGTGTAACTAAAGGCAGAACTTTCTTCCATGTTGGATAACAAGGGAGAGCTATAACCCCTGAATTTCTCTAGGAGTACTGCATAGGGGATATTTCCCTTTACTTCTTGTCCCATAAACCAGGGGAATCCTGGCATGTCACCAGAACTAATAACCTCCATTGAAGAATCCCCCCCCCCTCCTATTCTTGTTATGGTTACAACCCAAAATTTTACTTTGATATGAACACTAAACCTGACAGAGGGGAGAAGTTCCATAACGGGCAAAGATGCTCTAATCCTTCACTATATCCAAAACTAAAAAAGTATTCCCTTTATGTACACCGATTAATTGAGGTATTACACCAGGCTGTGTTCTATGTAGCATATATAGTGCTTTCCCCAGAGACTCAAGAGCTGTTATTGCAATACAGACAGTTCACCTAGTGATTTACATAATATACAGTCAGATGGTGAGGTAGCCATCTTGAGCATACCCATAGAATAAATAAGGGCTAATTATAGATGGGAGCCAGTTGGCTTACCAAGAGATCTTTGGAGTGTGGAAGGAAACATACTCAAGCTAACTCCATACAGATTGTGTGCCACTGGGATTTAACCCAGACCGCAGTAAGGGAAGGCAGAATTGCTAACCACTAAGCTGACCCCCACCACACATTGTGCATCATGGGGCAGTTTGATGATACAGGGAGGTGCCAATCAAGTTGAATGAAAAATGCAGCACTAGTCCAAGTTTTGAAAGTCAATATCTGTACCAACAGGAGATGATATCCAGTTACATCACCAGCATGAGTGGAGAGGAAGAAATACACTCATCACCTCTGTGCATAAAGTGGCAATCCTGCCTACCAAAAGCCATGGACAGTTATAAAGAGCCAATCTCACATGTATGATAAAGCCAGCTCATCCATCAGGCTCCTATCGTAAGGAACTCTCCCAATGATACAAGGACCCAGAAGCTCAGAGCAACAGTGGTGATGTGTGTATAGCCAATCTTTTCAAGTATTGCAATGGTGTAATATTTTTTTAAAGCAATTTTAATAGAACTTGAATGCACTCACATATCAGTAATCAAGCGTTCTGTATACAAAAAAAGCCACAGTACCACATCATGGGCTAGGTGTAATTTGTTACTAGGCTGCACCATTATACATAAACTGGTAGTTTTTTTTTGGTGGGGGGGGGCAGGGAGACCCCCTAACCCAGTACTAGGTGAACCAGAGTGGCCTGCCCAGTCAGGAGGCCCATATGCTATACCATAGTGTACCCATACAATTCTTTTTGGTGCTTTGTTGTGCCACTCAAGGCAATTACATTAACCTCTTAATGACAGAGGGGCAGTACGGCTCTCATGCTGGGAAGAAGTCACATGACACCACGTTGATAGGACCCAATCTCTGTAAAGAGCCGCAGCCCTTTAACTATGTGATCGGCTGTGACCAATCATAGCCAGTCACATGTAAAAACAGAAACGCCAGTAATTGTCTCTCATCGACTGACACTGTGCGGTGAAGAGAGATGATCAGTGGCATCTCCTTGCAGAGGACATCTACACATGTAATCAGGGCACTGATCAGTGCCCTGATTACAATTAGCACCACCAGTGCCCATTAGTGATGCCAATCAGTGCCACCTTGGCACAGAAAAAATTGTTTCTGTACAAATTTACAGAGAGAAACAAACAACTTTTCAAAATTTTCAGGGTTTTTTTTAAATACCACCAAAAGAAAGCGCTATATTTGTGTGAAGAAAATGATACAGTTCACATGGTTACAGTGTAGCATGACCACACAATTGTCAAAGTGTTAGAGTGATGAAAGCTGAAAAAAATGGCCTCGGCAGGGAGGAGTAGAAAGTGCCCAGTATTGAGGCGGTTAAAGGAGAATTAAAGTAAAAGCATAAAGATGTAATTTATTGCAGCTTATATTTGTGCATGGTAGAGAAGAATGTACGACCAATTGCCAGCGCCAATGAGCTAGATAATACCCACAGATTAAAAAAATGCAGCAAAAGCCAGTATCTATCAACAGGAGATGATGATTAACCACTTCAATACCAGGCACTTACACCCCCTTCCCACAGTCCAATTTTCAGCACGGTCATGCCAAATAATTTATCTTCCCCACACAAATAGTTTAGTGGCAAAGTAGTGAGATTGTGAAACTGTTAACACACCAGTACGATGTGACATTGGTACACT
>BLSH010518949.1:661917-675215 GCA_018402905.1 Glandirana rugosa | reverse complement strand
TATATATGATGTGGATATAGAATATATATATATATATATATATATATATATATATATATATATAGATATATATCTATATCCTGTGCATTAAGGTCTTCCGAGATCCTGTCCTTTTAAAACAAAGTGACTACACAGTTCCAAAGGCTATGAATTTCCCAGTAATGGTCTTGTCGTTAGACTGATAAGTGAAAAACCTTCAAAGCATATCATTTGGTTTTTACCTTTCTGACATTTAAATACATTTTTGATGCACTTCACCATGTGGCTCCATTCTCCCTCTCTCTACTTAAAATCTATATATCAAGGGAATGAGTGCCCAAATGTTGCCTACTTCGGTTTGCGGTCTTTGCTGGGACATTTAAGGAGGTCACCATCCGAGTACATTGGACAAGGCTTATTTTGATTTCTGTAATGGGAATACATTTCCGGTGAGTAGGATATACCACTGGGTGCTTTGGTGAAGGTTTTTCACTTACAGTCTGGAACAAGAAGACCATTACTGGGAAATTCATAGCCTTTGGAACGGTCACTTTGTTTTAAAAAGGACAGGATCTTGGGAGACAGAGCCCACATTATATTTTTTGCTTTGCACCAATAGCTGCACCTTATATTTGCACTTTACAACATTGTGTGTATTGCTTGTATTTGATATTTATTAATGTTTTAAAAGGCATGCATGTTCTAAATTCCCCTATATTTATTAACAAGTACGTATAATTAGGATATGGTGTTCCTGGATTCTTTCAGGCATAGTGCATCCTCATTATCCATCATAAAAGCTGGTAGTTAAGGGAGAACATGCTTTCACTTAATTGTGTGTTAGCGCACTTAAATATTTGGTATTTTCACATTTTCTTCACAATTTGTGACTATTCACCAGCAGCCACGTTTATTCGTTTTCTGTTGCGTTGTTTTATATATTTTTTTCCATAGTACCCAACAGTAATTCTACAGCTAACAGATGTCTGGCTGGTAATCATTCTGAGTGCCCACATTACAGGCACAGAGCGTAGACGCAGCCACAGTGTTATATGCCACCTAATGACACAAACATGAAACCAAGGCCATGTCTGCAACGCCTCTAGGGGCAAAAAGTGAACAGAGGGACAAACTTCAGGAGCCATTTACCTGTCCGATCGATGAAAGCAAGGCACAGGGACACCTGGAAGAAAGCACAATGTCAGCATGCAGTGTAAATAGAAAAGATGATATCAGTTCCAACCTTTAGAAATAGCACTTTTTCAGTAGTAGAGAGGAATCAAACACCCAGCAGAAATATTGTAAAATGAGATATCTGGGATAAAAATCCATCCCTTTAGGAATTATAATAGTGAACACGCAAACCTGACCTTCCCTGCAAACTCACTCATTCTCATACAACCATTTGTGTGTTTTATGGCTAAACCATCCGAGGTCTGTACCAACATACAATTTATATAGCACGAACAGTATGTAGCCCTGGACAGAATCCTTAGCTATGCTGATCAGACTCTGCACCAGAGGAGCCTACACTCCCAACCACAATCACACATTATAGAGATGGCGCTTCACTTGTCCATTTTCAAATGTAAGCATACAAAAAGGTGCTGAATAAGTGTCACTAGTGCCACCCAGTGGCCAAATTTGTTATATAAACAGTAAGCTGCAATAATGGCAAGACCCTCCTGAAGGGATAAGTAATCTAGAGAAATGAGAAACTGCTGCAAACAAGTCAATACAGTGCAATGATAAATCCTTAATCTTGAGAACATGAATATTCTACAATCAGCCTTACCATATTCAAGCCTCGTACACAATGGTTGTACAACCGAACGGCCAACTTTGGACCAAGTCAGATGTTAGCTTTTGTGTCTTACGTACTGACGTGCACTAAGCGATCGTACAACCAAGCCTAATGTGGTGACGTGCTACGAGCGTATAACGAGGAAGTTCAGGTGAATGGGATTTGTGAATTAGGAACGTAGATTTACACGAACAGACACTTCCGGGCATTCCTGACTTCTGAGCATGCGTGTTTTACATGTACAGCTTTGTTGGACCAACTTCTCTGTACACACGGTACAACAGTCGTACAACCGTTTGTTGTACAACCAAAGTTTTCTTGCCTGCTCATCCAACTTCTGTTGTACAACTGTTGGGCGGCTGTTGTAACCGTGCATACTAACGGTCGGATGATCATACAACAAGCTGGTTGTACGACTGTTGTACCGTGTGTATGGGCCTTTAGTGATTACTAATAGCGCAACTTCTAACGCTAGTCCATTATAAAGGTGAACATGCCAAGACACTCTGTGGCAGTAAGGAAATCTACATCCTTCAGTGGATAGGTGTTCACAACGGATGTAATCACACGTGCTCTCCACCAGTCAAAGTATGCGCTCACCTCCCCAACAGACCCCTCATAGGGTCTAATTGCGCCATCCCCTCAGGGGTACAGATCCTCTGGGCGGCTGCTACCATGGTGTTCCTTGGACTCGTACAGCAGTACTCCAATTATATAACATGTGGACCAGGTCACGGGAGCATGCCCACATAAAACTAATAGTGCTCTACCTCCGTTGCACTCTGGTACAGCCCTCTGCATAGGCAGAAGCCCTTTATGGTCACTTAGATGTCCACCATCTGGATTTATATTATTGCACTGTATTTGTTTGCAGTAACTTATCTCTATTTTTTATTCCTTCAGGAGGGTCTCCCTATTAGACCCCTTTCACACTGAGGCAGATTTCAGGCATTTTAGCGCTAGAAATAGTGCCTGTAAACTGTCTCCCATTCATTGCAGTGTGTGATTTCACCTTCGAGCAGTGCAGGACTTTAGAATAGAATGGGCAGTGATTTGAAAGCGCCACAAAACGATTGTTTATGGATTATGACAAGGTCATATTGTCACGTGAACTTTAAAAACAGGCCCACTAGCGCCCAAAAAGCACCGCAAAAAAGGTCTGTCGCTTTAGTGCTGTTTTAGCAGTGCTTCAGTGTCAAATGGGTCTTATTCCTGCTTACCAAGAGCTTATATCAGACTTTAGTCACTGGGTGGCACTAGTAACACTTCCAGCACCTTTGAATGTTATTTACATTTGAAGAGGTAGCATTTCACATGTCCATTTTCATTTTGTCATAGTTTATGTGGGAACAGCATTTGTGTTACTCAGCAACCTCTCGCCTATTATGATACACACACACTTTGACAACACTGCATCATAATGTAAACATTTTATTATTCACAATTACACATTGCCTCACAAATAAGAGCTGCAGCACAGCAAACAAGTGCTATATTCATAATAAGTTGTCTGGCTGGTAATCATTCTTAGTACCCATAGGTTGAGCACCGAGCGTAGACGCAGCCGCACTGCTCTCTGCCACCTAATGACTCAGACATAACACACCAATCATGTCTGCAACGCCTCTAGGGGCAAAATATGGAGTGATGTTTCAGGAGATACGTACCTGTTCACTCATTTATCCTGAGATGGAGATCATCCTGAAATAAAAGAATCAGATGTCAATATCACAAGCGTAGGAGGGGTCAGCAATGAGAGACTACACCATTCTCCAATGACAGGTATACTTTAAAGCTGAATTAAAGGGAACATCACTTTGTTACCCTTGAAGGCTCACCCCCTCCTTCCTCCTGTATTGTTCCTTCTCCAACTGGTTTGTCTGAATGGTTATGGGTCTAAACCCTGAAAGGGTCTGGTCACTGTTGGAAACTCCAGCATAATGTTCTAGTGTAAATGCTCAGTAAATAGAGCTGTTTATTAATGCATAAAAATGTACTCTGTTCTTTTATTCCATGCCGTATGTGTATACATATCAGATGCAGATTTTTAGATTTGTTCTTACAGATCTGAACACAGTCCATGTCTACACACCTGTGTGAATGTCTCCACTGACAAGGCAGCGGTGGTCAGATCTGTAAATAAAAAAGGCTTGTCAACGCATTTTTTTTTTATGGCTGTGTGAATGAGGCCTCCTGGCTGTCACCTAGCATTCCAAGTATTCCCCATTACACTTGGCCTGTTCTGGTGTCCTCTGTACCATCTGATGACAATCATGGAACTACAAGGAGGCTCAGGCTTTTCCCCATTACTGCTGACACTTCTAGTCCCACAGCAATCAAATATAAAAGATCTAATAGCACTGGGCTCAAGGTTACTCCATTATTGCTCTATATCAGCGATCGCCAAACTGACCCGAGGGTTGGATGCAGTCCTTGTTTGACTTTACCTGGCCCTTGGGGCACTATTACTCCCACTGACAATGACAGGGCACACAGTTCCTTCCACTGGCAATGATGGGGCAGTATTCCACGCCCCCATCCAATAACAAAAGATAGAAAAATGGTGTGCGCCCACTGATGCCAGGCCATAGTGCTCTACTCCCACTTGGCCACAGTCCAGGCCCCCCTTAAAGTGGTAGTGAACTCAACACAAGTCCATAGCAATGCAAAAGTACATTATAAAAACGCAAAGGCATAAGCTAGACTGCTAGATCATCATATCTATGCTCTTACTATTTTTGTAGATTAATATAACAGCCCATTCTGGCCGAAACCATCTTTGCAGGAACGGGCTGATGCCTTCCCCTTCAGTATTTCCACCCTTCCTCCTACATTACTGCAGGAAGCCGCATGTACAGTAATAGTAAATCAAGCCTTTGGTTTTCGGCTTTAGGTGATCGTTTTCTGAATGGTCTCATAAGACTACACTGCTATGCCAAAGAAATACAATGGATGTAAACATGGCACACTGACCTACATTGATCAGTGTGCCATGAAAAGATTCTACAATGCACATGCATGAGTGACCCTACAGGCGGAGTGCTGATGTCGCCTAAATAGGACATTTTGAAAAACTTAAAGCCACTGACAAGCAATTTAGATTATACTGAGTGAAATAGTGCCAATTGTCCTTTAGAGTTTCCTACCACTTAAAGGCAAGGCCCCTTTCACACGTGAGAGGTGATTTTACTGCAGTTTTTTTTTCCACGATTTGGGATCATTACGACTTTGTTGCAACTTTGGCACAATGAAAACCTATTACAAAGTTGTACAGAAAACATTATGCAGGTGCGATTTGCATGCGACTTTGAGGGTTTAACATTGAAGTCTATGGCCCTCAAGTTGCATCAAAGTAATGCAGGGACTACTTTGAAGATGTAGACATGAATGCTACTGTGAATGAGGTCTAAAGGTTTGTGTTTTTTTAAACAGACAGGTCATACCTAACTCTGTGCAGCGGTTTTGCACAGAGAAGCCCCAAACCTCTCCTGGGGTCCCCCTTCTTGAGTGCCCCTCAGAGAAGCACTTTCCCTGGGGGCACACATGCAGGCGCACTCCTGTGTCCTGGTGCTGCGTTCATTGACACAAACAGGACTCAGCCCCACCCTCCAGCTCCATGTCACTGGACTTGATTGATAGCAGCAGCAGGACCCCGTGGCTCCCCTGCTAGCAATCTATCCAATGGTGCAGGAATGATTGGGCTCAGATAAGTAGGGGGGGGGGGGGGTTCTGCAACAGAAAAGGTTTTTCACCTTAAGGCCCCTTTCACACTTGTGCAAGTTGTCCTGCGACTTGCCACTGCAAAGTCACACAAGTCGTACCCCATGATTTCCAATGAGTAGCGTTCATATCAGTACGACTTCAAAGTAGTCCCTGCATTACTTTGGTCCAACTTTGATGTCCATAGACCTCAGGATTAGACAGGCATCTGTTCAAGTCACATCAAAAATCACACAACTTTCAAGTCGCACAACTGTGAAAGGGGCCTAATACATAGAATGCATTAATGTAAAAACCTGAGGGTTTTTAACCACTTGCCGACCGCCGATCGGAGATTGACGGCGGCAAAGTGGCTCTGTAACGCAAAACGCCGTCATACGACGGCGGCTGCGATACAGAGGTACTGTGAGGCGGCGCGCGCTCACGGTGTTCGGGGGGGGCCAGGGAGCGGGTGTGGCGGCTTCGATTGCCGCCGGCCACCCGCGATGCCCCCCCCGGAGCGAATGAGCGGAGGTCCGTGTATGTAAACACAGACCTCCGCTCTGTGTGAGGGGGAAGGGAAGTGATCACAGCCTTCTCGTACATGAAGGCTGTGATAACTTCCTTTCCCCAGCTAGGCAAGTCCCCCTACAGTAAGAACACGCCCAGGGAACACAGTTAACCCTTAGAGCGCCCCCTGCAGGTTAACCCCTTCACTGCCAATGGCATTTACACAGTAATCAGTGCATTTTTATAGCACTGATCGCTGTATAAATGCCAATGGTCCCAAAAAAGTGTCAAAATGGTCCGACATGTCCGCTGCAATATCGCAGTACCGCTAAAAATCGCAGATCGCCGCCATTTTTAGTAAAAAATAAAAAAAAAATAAAAACCCCAAAAATGAATTCTCATCATCCGTAAACGCGGCCACTTTTGCGCAAACCAATCAATAAACGCCGATTGCGATTTTTTTTATCGCAAATATGATGAAGAATATAAATCGGCCAAAAACGGTGAAAAATAATGTTTTTTTATATTTTTTTTTTGGATTTGTATTTTAGCAAAAAGTAAGAAATTTGGGTTTTTTTGCAAAATTGTCGCTCTTCTTTTGTTTATAGCGGTGATCAGAAATGATCAAATACCACCAAAAGAAAGCTCTATTTGTGGGAAAAAAAGGACGCCAATTTCGTTTGGGTACAACGCCGCACGACCGCGCAATTGTCAGTTAAAGCGACGCAGCGCCGAATCGCAAAAAGGGCTCCGGTCCTAAAGCTGGAAATCCTTCCGGTCCTTAAGTGGTTAAGTCAAAGTTTCAAAGTCTGAAGGGCAGTAAACCTGTCCTTGGTTTAGAGACCCCTGCTCTATATAGATGGACTCTGCTGTAGCCTTCCGAGATTCCCCCAGATAACCCATTCATTTCCTTCCTAATAAGCCCCACATGGGTACTCACCCTTGCAGCGGGCCCTGTACGAGCCACCTCACCCTGACTTCCTTCCATCTGCCCGGGCCGCACAGGGAAAGGCTGCGTGCTCGGCGGCCAGACATTATATAGCCGTGTACGGAGCGCCGCAGGGACCAATCCGACCTGCAGTACCGCCATTCACCACTGGATGGCAGGCGCTCCCGGAGAGGAGAGAACCTGTTGCAAAGTATCAGTGATGGCAGCTGTTATGAGGAGATTGTAATGAGCCGTAAGGCAATGCAGCGCCTTTACACTAAGCGCGTTTTTTCGCCCATTCCTGTACACTGACAGGCCAGTCATTACATTGGGCTGCCTACATACAATTCAGAAGTGTGAATGGGCTCCACACCACAATCACTGCGTCCACCGGGCGTTATTGTGTGTGCGTTTAGCCGTTTACATGTGTTTTTACTGGTTTTCAACCAATAAAAAAGAATCATGCAATCCCGTAATACACAACCCTTCACCCACAGTTGATCCAGAGGAAGGCGAAAACCTCAGCAAAGCGTGATCCAATGATCCAATTTGCTATAGCGGGGAAAGAATTTTCCCTGGATCAACTTTACCTATAAGGCTGGGTTCCCAGCTATGCGAATTGAATGGGGCTTCCACCGCATCCAATTTGCATGTTATTTTCTATGTGTGCAGCTCACATCTGTGCGGGGAATTCGCACTCCGCATTGAACAGAAAATGTGTGTGTTTTCTGTGCAGTTCAGTGTGAATTCCAGCCCCATTGTGTTCAATGGGAACGCATCTAATTCGGAGATGTGTTCTGCACTGAACGGGGATCTTTCCCCCTCCTTGCTGCACCTCCCTCCCCAGTCAGCTGATGCACTGTGAGAACGGACAGGAGCCGCTGAACAGAAGCTGCTCTCCTTCTCACAGGCAATGGAGCTGGAAGTCACACCGGACTGGTGTGAATCCAGCCTTAGGGTTAGGGTTGCCACCTTTTCTTCAAGTCAAACCCGAACACTTTAGTGGCGCACAGCAAATTCTTTCTTATAGTATAAGTTTTACACATATTTTGCTCTTAAATAACATTTCTAATTATATGAAGCTAACAACAAGAGTCCTCCTTTACAACAGAGTCCACAGAGTTCCCCTTTTAAATTTGAACTCACAGAGTTCCCTTTCATTGTAAGGGGGGACTCTGCAGACTCTGATGTAAGTGAGAACTCTGGGGACTCCAACATAAGGGATGCTCTGGGAACCCTGATTAAAGGGGGAACACTGAGAACTCAGATGTACGGAGAGGACTCTGATGTAAGGGGGGACACAGTGGCCTCTGGTATAAAGGGGAACTCTGATGTGATGGGGGCTCTGAGAACCCTGATTTACCTTAGTGTACTCATTCAGGTGGCAGTCAGCACCTCTCATCCAGATGTATCTGAGGCTGCTGGACTTCAAATTTCCGGCCCCCCACTATCCTTTTCTGAGGCGCAGTGCCGGGGATTAGAGTGTGGGCAGACGCAGAAGGGTAGAGGCCAGAGAAAGAGGTGCAGATCGAGTTCTCTCTGCTCTCTCGTCTGCGTGTGTTAGTGCTGGCTTTGGGCAGTGTGAAAGAAAGTGTAACAGACTCTCTCCGCTTAAACAACTGCAGCCAGCGACTCTTCTGGGAAGCCATAGTCCAGTCTGAATGATGTGTACCGATTTCAGGCAGTCTGAAACCCAGACGCATGATTGCAAACCCAAACTGTCCAGGTGAATCCCGGACAGGTGGCAACCCTGCTTAGGGTGGATTTTTACTTTAATTGGGATTTCTACACCATGAGCAGTGTCTCTTTTGTCTCTCTATGAGATTGATGAAGCCTTGGTGGAGACATCTACGGCTGCATTCACACTGGGGTGACCCGACTTCAGCGTGACTTTGCTTGGCGATTTCAGGGCGACTTACAACGCAATTTCATGCCAGGCGAGAAGGGAGGGAGGGGGTTGTCCTGGATAAATTCTTTTCTTTTCACTGTAAAGTCGCTTCCATATAGATGGGGGATCCATCTTGGAGGCGACTTCTATTGAATTCTATGGGCACAAGTCGGATAGAAGTCGCCTTGCAGTAGTACAGGAACCTTTTCTGAAGTCACTCTGACTTCAGTAGTGTACATTAAGACTTCTCCCATTCATTTCAATGGGATTCCAAATGTCAAGTAACTTGGGGCGACTTGAGGCGACTCAAGTTGGAGCGCAAGTCGCCCCTGTGTGAATGGGCACTGAGAGTCCTAGAGGTGGGATTTTATTACTGGATTGCTTTCCACTGCCCATTTGACCTTTGTAATGAGGGTCTATACTGGAGGGTAAGAGGCAGCGTGGTCTCACTCTTCACGTTACGATACTCAGTTGCACTATAGTGTCACTACCTCCTCTGGTCATTAGATATGGACTTTTTATGAATGTTTTTATTTTTAGATATTATATTTTAGCACTGTACCATTATCACCCATCTTAGTACAATAAGCCAGGCGGGAAGGGGTTAAACGCACATGAAAGCCATACATTCATTTTTCTTGCATTTGTACTGAGTTTATAAACGCATCTTGTGTGCGGGCTCGTGCACAGCAGAACGGGGCACGGGAAACCCGCATTGCCTGTGTATTTCCCTCACCGTGTTCAAAACGCACTGGGTGTGCAATCTACTGCAGGTGTCAATATAATCCTAAAGCGCAGTGCGTTTTGCTGCACCGCATTGTGTGGTACTGTTACAGTACATTGCTTTTTTAAAAAAGTAGTACATGAACAGCTTTTGGTGCGATCCAGCGCAATTTCCACCCATTCAAACGAATGGGCTGAAAATCACACCGCAGGAGCGCAGTCCTCATTCCTGCGCGATTTAGGTGTGAGCCGGCCTTGAATTGGCCCTTGAAGCATTGGGTTGTCAGGCACAGCAACATGCTAATACATGTAATATATGTTAGCAACACACGCCAACAGCTAGGTGTAAGGAGGGTTGTCACATGTATGCGTGCTGGGATTGCGCTCGCACATATTCACACACTTTCCTCGCCCACACACCACTGCTCTTTAGCAGATGACTGATGTGCCATTCATTCTTAAAGGCACCTCCACTCATCGGCACCCTCACTTTTTTGCTCATGCCAAACTACATAATACTGTGGCATCATGCAGTGTGGTGCAACGTGGTTTTGAAAAAAAGGGCTGGGACTACTTTACCCATGTTTCCTTGCAAATGCAAACACAGAGGTGTGAACCAAGCCTAAATGGGCATATCAATATTTTTTCCAGGCCAGCAACTTAAATTGTATTGATGCCATTGGATTAGCAGAACCGCCAGGAATCTGGTAAAAGTCTGGAGAGTCCAGCAAAGGAATGTTCTCAGCAGGGTTTCTCAACCAGGGTTCCGTGGAACCCTAGGGCTCCTCCAGAGGTTGCTAGGGGTTCCTTGAGCAATGGTCAATTTCTACCTCTCAGATAAATTCTCAATGATACCATTGATCTTTTTAGCTATGTGTAAGAGGGTAATGCCTCGTACACATAGGTCGATGATCGTACGACCGTTGTATGCTAAATCGACCGTTAGTACACGCGATTAGATCAGCCGACGTACGACGGTCGTACAACGGAAGTTGTATGAGCAGACTAGAAAACTTGGTAGTACCAACAAGCGGTCGTACGACCGTTGTGTCGTGTGTACAGAGAAGTTGGTCCAGCAAGTTGTATTGTGCAAAACACGCATGCTCAGAAGTCAAGAACGGCCGGGTGATAATTACATGCACCTGAACTTTCTCTTTATACGTTCATAACACGTCACTACGTTCAGCTTGGTCGTACGATCCTGTAGTGCATGTCAGTATGCGAGATACAACAGCCAACTAACGATTTGGTCCGTTCGGTCGTACGACCGTCGAACCGTGTGTACGAGGCTTAATTCTTCTCAATGACCACAACTGCAAGGAGCATTCTCCCCATTGACCATCACACTAATGTATCAAGTGTTGTAGATTTTACATTTTTAGCAGGATTTCCTCGAGACCGGAGAACTATTTCAAGGGTTCCTTGGTGTTGAAAAGGTTGAGAAAGGCTGGTTCTCAGTACAGCTTCTTTGGAGGATCTTGAGATGTGCCAGATACCTTTCCCCTCTGCATTACACCACCAGCCTGAACCACTGCATCCAGATGAGGCAGATTCCTTAATTCCCACTATGTGTGTCATTACTGACTGCCCTCTCTATATAACAGCAGAAATCCACATCCAGCACACCAGGCAATGTTTTTCCAATCTTCACTTCTACAGTTTTGGTGATCCGGTGTCCCCTATAACCTTATTATCCTGTTGTTAGCCAACAGGAATGAACCTGGTGTGGTGTTATGTTGCTGTAAGGTAGTGGTTCTCAACTCCGGTCCTCAGGACCCACTAACAGGCCAGGTTTGCAGGATAACTGAAATCCATCACAGATGATTTCATTTGCAGCTCAGTGATTGCAGTATTCTATTCTGCATCTCCCCAAGGTAATACTTAAAACCTGGCCTGTTAGTGGGTCCTGAGGACAGGAGTTCAGAACCACTGCTGTAAGCCCTGTTTGCACCTATATAGGCCCTTCACTTGGTCAGCAGTGCCTACAGCCCTCTGAAAAGTAATTCCCAGTGGACTGCTTTTCAGTGGGCTGTAAAGCAGCAGCTGCCAGGTGTTCAGGAGACAATCCTTCCACCTCCTGAATGTCTGCTTTTCTTAATCTAAGGGGGATCATATATTAACCTCTACAGATCCACGCTATAGCCGAAAGACGGCTACAGCGCAGATCCGAATTGCCGGGCGGACATCCATGCACATCCGCCCCTTTGCGTTCTCCCCGCGTGCACTCACAACAGGCGGCGGCACACTGTTGGCGTACCCGCGGGTCGGGCGGACTCGATGTCCATTGGAGACCCGCAATCGCCTACTAGAGCGGCAGAACGGGGAACCTCCAATGTAGACATGGCGGTTCCCAGTTCTGTGAGGGGGGACATGACAGATCTACTGAATCCTGTGATCGGGATCAGTGAGATCTGTTATGTCCCTGCCAGCCCAGCCCCCATACAGTTAGAACACATAAAGGGAACACAGTTAACCCCTTGATTGCCCCCTTGGTGTTAACCCCTTCCCTGCCAGTGACATTTATATAGTAATCAGTGGATATTTAAATTTCTGATCGCTGTATAAATGTCATTGGTCCCAATAAATTGTAAAAAATGTCCGACATGTCCGCTGCAATGTCGTAGTCCCAATAAAAATCGCAGATCGCCGCCATTACTAGTAAAAAAAAAAATAATAATAAAAACCCCATAAATTAATTCTCATGGTTTGTAGACGCGATAACTTTTGCGCAAACCAATCAATATACGCCAATTGCATTTTTTTTTACCAAAAATATGTAGAAGAATATATATCGGCCAAAACTGATGAATAATTTTTTTTTTTTTTTAGGATATTTATAATAGCAAAAAGTAAAAAATATTGTTCTTTTTTTCAAAATCGTCGCTCTTTGTTTGTTTACAGCACAAAAAATAAAAACCGCAGAGGTGATCAAATACCACCAAAAGAAAGCTCTATTTGTGGGAGAAAAAGGATAAAAATGTTGTTTGGGTACAACGTCGCACGACCGCGCAATTGTAATTCAAAATGTGAAAGCTGAAAATTGGTATGGGCAAGAGGGGGGTTTAAGTGCCCAGTAAGCAAGTGGTTAAAATACCACACCACAATCATGAGCCAAGCTTTTGGTTTGCAGTGCGCGCCAACTGACCTAAGCAGGGGAGTTTGATAGACAGTGCCCCTATGAAACTCTGTCAAGTTAAAATTGCCATGGCTGCTGCATGTGTACAGCCCTGTCTGGCTTTTATGTTAGAACTTAGGTGGGTGGGTGGCCAGGTAGCAGTAATATGGCCGTCCAGCCTCCTGTTTTTAACTACTTGCCAGTAGATTTACTGTGACCATAGTCAAAAATAGACAAAAGGAGGCCAAACACATTATGGGTGCTGCAAAAGCACAGAAAGAGGAGGAAATTGCTAAGTCTATTAAGGAAGGAGATAAAACCTTTTTTAGGTACATTTATCTGAATCGTTAAAGGAGGAGAAAGACACGAAAACGTCGTGGGTATTACACAAACCGGAGGAAAACAGATAAAAACTGATACCAGTGTCATTTAGATGACCGTTCATCAATTTTTGTCCTCCGACCTGCCGGTATAATGACGATGGACCGGTGGGTGGGTGGATTCAAGATTGTATTTTCGGTCTGTCCCGACATGTGTACGTCGTCGGTACCGTTAAAATTGAACTGTCTCAAAGTATCCCCGTGACAGATAGTTTGAGGGGACGAATCCAGTCAACCGCGCGTGACGTTTGGTTTTCGAACCGAGTACTAAC